>CAJUYG010000496.1:0-145677 GCA_910591675.1 Galerucella calmariensis
AGTGGTTTAGATATCGGTTTGAATAGTTTATTAATAGACTCATCTTGCTCTGATTTACCTAATTTCAACGCCAAGTATTTTTTGCGAATCGATCTGGCAAGTTCGGACACTTTTTTCTTGCGCAATGCAGTAGCAACCTTATCGTCAGACATATTGGTATGGACTAAAGACGCAGCTTACAATTTTATATATTTATCGAATCCTTTGCGATACCTACCACCATTGAGGGTAAAATCCTTCATAATTACCAAAGTACCATAGCGGTCACACCAACACTTTGAACACACATTTTTGAATGTGTCAAACGTCATGTCTGGAGATACGTGTTCGTCAAATATATGTTTCAAGTTCACCTCATCCTGCTTGAATAACACAATAACATTACAATTGTCGCGAATAAGCTGTTTCGGTATTTTTGAGTATGTTTGACAAAGATAAGCGGCATCGATATCTTTATGTCTACACATGGAGTAGTATTCACGAATTTTCTGCTGACCGTCACAGGCTACGTCATCGAATAAAAAGATGGAATTTGGTCGAGCTTTCTCTGGACTAATTATTTCTTCATTGTCTTTAAATGGGAAATACCCAACACCCTTGACTTGCGCTATAACTTCTTGTAGCAATTGATACTTTGGTTGAAATAACGATTTTGAATAGACATAAACATTTTTGAATTTCGCACCATTTGGATTGAATAGGAGCGCCAGCACAACATTCGTCTTACCACACCCACTGGGACCGCATATAATGGCACGGAAAGAATTTGGTAACAATTTACCATGTTTGCCAACAGTTGGTGTTGAGGTGAAATCCAAATTTTCAATGGGTATAGTCTGCTCTTGTTGAATTATTTTCATTGTGTGTGTCGTTTTTCGTAGTACTACTCTTTAAATATAGGTGTCACCAATTACGCGTGTCAGTCTTAATGTTGGTGTTTGAAGGAGAGGGTATTTTAAATTCTCTTATCAATAAACTACCTATTGAACTTCACTTACCTAGCTATCAGTACTGTGGACGTAAGTAAACCACCCCCACCCTTTTTGCAAAAAATTAATTGTTTTTCTGTTAGCTGGTACAAAATTGGAAAAACGTCTTGATCGTGGAGATCCGGGCATTAACCCCTTGGACGCAGCTTGTAAACAACACGATATTTCTTACTGGAAGAATAAGTCTCTCGAGGAACGACACAAAGCCGATCGGATACTTGAAGATAAAGCTTGGGCTCGCGTTAAATCAAAAGACGCTTCACTGGGAGAGAAAACTGCTGCATTACTTGTAACAGGCGGAATGAAGGGGAAAAGAAAGCTGGGAATGGGTTGTCGTCGCAAACGTCGTTCCTTGCATCGAGATGTCATTCTAAAAGTGGGAAAGTCCATGAAAAAAGGGGCATCTTTGAAAGACACTGCAACGTTTGCCTTACGAGCAGCCAAAGCACTTATTAAAGAATTTGGTGGGAAAAAAGAAGTCGAGGTTCCTCGAGTAATACCTGTAGCGAAATCCGGAGGTTTCCTACCACTTATCCCTTTGTTTGCCGGTCTTTCGGCACTTGGAGCTTTGTCAGGTGGTGCTGCTGGGATTGCTAAAACTGTCATTGACGCAAAGCATGCGCAAAAGAAATTGGAAGAAGATGTACGTCATAATAAGGCTATGGAACGTGTAGGATCTGGCCTGTATCTGAAAAAGTACCCAAAAGGCGGTTTTGGATTGTATTTGAAAAAAAAACCAATAAAGCTACCCAATCACGCACTATCCGACTTTGACATAACACATTACGCAAAATTACTTAAAATACCGCATTTTCGAGGAGTTTTCATGCGAGACACTCTCCCCAAAGCCGGCCCCCGAAAACGAGAATGCGCAGTGGTTAATTTGGATACATCTAAGAATAGCGGAAGTCATTGGGTAGCTTACAGAAAGATAAACAACAATGTAGAGTATTTCGATTCATTTGGTAACTTGAAGCCACCGAAAGAAGTTGTTAAATATTTGGGAAAGAGCGCGCGAATTTTCTACAACAATACCCAATATCAAAACTACGATCAAATCAATTGCGGCCATTTGTGTTTGAAATTTCTACAATGACGGAACTATTACTACAACATATCTACCATGGAAAAACATTGAGTAGTTTCACTGCCGAAGAACTAAAGCACTTTCCCATTGAACATCTAATAGAGTGTGTAAGACCTTCGGAATTGCTGGAAATGTGGCATAAACTCCCCAATGAATATCGAGCAAATTTTGAACTACAAATACGACTGCCTTGTTTCATCCATTACAACCGACCTGATTGGACGACGCATTGTGACGGTCCTCCGAGTTCTCAAGCAAAATGTTTTCTTTGTAAAAAAAAAATAAATAATTAAACATTTAGTGTGTTATTTAAATTCATACATCTCCCTAAATTCATTAGTCATCATGTCGCAGCTGCTGAGAGTAAACAGCACCAATCACGTGTTCACCTTCCAACCTCCTACGCCTATTGTGCTCGATCCAAAGAATGAATACGAAATAGCTCTAAGATCTTTTCATTCTTATCACAGTATACCAAACATTGAAAATTGTAAGTTTTACTACTACGATACCAAGGGCAAGCTTCAAAGTTTTGATTTTCCCACAGGATGTTATGAAATTGCTGATCTTGAAGCGTTCATTAGTGATAAGTTGGGTGCGAGCAATTCAACCAGACCGGTATTTTCACTAAAACCCAATCACAATACGTTGAAATGTGAAATTTCCAGTAAATACAAAATTTCCTTCAAGGAGACCAATAGTCTTGGAAGAATATTGGGATTTTCACCGAAAATACTCGACGCTAACAAATTGCACTCTTCAGATCTCCCCGTCAAAATTATTAAAGTATCTAGCATACGCTTCGATTGTAACATTACCACTGGAGCCTTCGATGCAAACAGACCTGCTCATACCATTTACGAATTCGTCGTACAAGTAGATCCAGGATATTCTATTGACGAGATTCCTCATAATTTGCTCTACTTACCCGTTATACCACAACGTGAAATAACCAACATCACTGTCATAGCCCTAGACCAGGACGGTCAGCCTGTAAACTTTCGTGGAGAACTAAGTACGTTGGTATTGGAGCTTAGAGCGCGATGGGGCTAATAATCAATCATAAAAGACAATCTGCACCACTTTCAACTTCATTAGCTAAGCAGTCGCCAAAGCTGAAACAGCTCACGTTCGCAAACAAATTGGTCCTGCAATCGCTGGGTTTTAAATTGAAAAATGACAACAATGTATGGAAAACGTCAACGCCAAAACGACAACATACCTCCAATGTTTGATATCTACCGTAAGCCGATGTTTGATGATTCAATTCGTAAGGCTGAATACAGAACCTATGCTCCATTTATAAAGTCATTCAATTGCAGTGACATTGTGGAGTTTAGCATTAATCAAGTTGATTCGTTCTTTGCAATGAGCGAAACTTTGTTGTGCATTAAAGGTTCGCTTGAAATACACGGAGCTGGAGACGTAAAGTTAGCAAATAATGTTGGAGCCTTTCTATTCGATTCATGTACGTACAGTGAAAGTGCCAGGGAAATGGAAACAGTTCGGGATCCTGGAATAGTGAGTGCCGTACGTGCTATGACTTGTTATAACCAAGAAGATTCCAATCATATGGCTATAGCCGGCTGGAATTACCCGAAAGATCCTATTCTGAATGTTAGCGACAAGTCCTTCAGCCTTCAAATACCTCTTAAGCATATTTTCAACATTTTCAACGATTATTCCATGATTACATGTGGACGTCAAACAATACGACTAGTTCGGGCACGAAATGATAATGATTGCTTATATATTACTGAAAAGAATGTCTCTGGAACGCTCTCCACTACAACAGCTAAAATTAACATTACAAGCGTTGAACTGAAAGTTAAACATATCTTTCCTAATGACGATATAAAATTAAATCTCATGAAATCCATTCAAAAAGATCAACCTATAGTTATTCCATTTAGGAAGTGGGAGTTACACGAATTACCCTCAATTACTAAAGGAGCAAGACGTGAAGTTTGGGCTGTCAAGACATCCACTTCAGTTGAAAGACCTCGTTTTGTTATTGTTTTCTTTCAAACCGACAAACGTAACTTGAGTACAGCTGACCCGACTTTATTTGACAATGCCGACGTACAAAGTATAAGACTGTCACTTAATGGTGACTATTGGCCCAATGAAAGGATGCAATTGGATTTCGCTAAAACTGACTACAATGAGGCATATTTTAACTACACTGAATTCTATCCCAACTACGCAAACTCCACACAGAAGCGCCCCCTGCTGGATTATTCTTCTTTCAAGAAACGGGCATTGTTTGTTATCGATTGTTCGAAACAGGAGGAAAGCATGAAGGCGTCCACAGTCGATGTAAAACTTGACATTGAAGCAAACATAGGCTTTCCCGAAAATACCAAAGTCTATTGCATCATAATTCACGATTGCGTGATGGAATACTTCCCCCTCACTGAAATTGTTAAAAGCTTGAACTAGTTGCTGATCAGAGTTAGTGTTCGAGCAGACGTCAACATGAGAGTAGCATTCGTAGACATTCAAGGTTTTGTCGTAGACGGCCTTTTCGTTACCAAAGAGCTCACCATAGAAATTGGCTTCAAAAGTTCGCATTACATATTTTTACCACCGCAACCGTTTTCCACATTGAGCAACGAGGACAAGAAGACCACATCATACTTGGAAAGAAATGTGCACGGCATTCGATACTCTTCAGGAGATGTAGAATATTCTAAAGTAAATGAAATATTAGAAAGCAAGTTATTGTATGCCGCAGACTACATTTACGTTCGAGGCCAACAAAAAGCCGAGTTTCTGCAAAAGAAATGTCACATTTTCGGTATTTTTCCACATATTATTGACGTTTGCAAATTTGATGGTACGCCGTGTGAAACAGGAAACTTTGTCCACGATCCAAACCCCTGCCACGCCACTGGAGTATATTCGTGTACCGAAAGAAATGTACAACGCCTCCGCCACTGGTTTTCAAATACTGTATTACCATTATAAATAAAGTTTTTTTAAAAAACATGGGTTTTATTGAAACACTCTGTATATTCATCAACTTTTATATTACATGAAGATTGGAATTTTCGTTTTACAATTTTTAAAATAATTTTTGCAATTAAAACAAATACAGCCACTAATATTACACATGACATGGCGAAAACGTTATTAATTTCATTTTTTATATCCCCTTCTGTTCTGTTGAACATGGTGTAGGTTGAATACGTCTTAACGGATAAGTAGTTTGCGGTAGTCTACGGGCTTGGAACTCTTCAGGCAACCAGTGAAGACTTCTCCACGTCACTTCCTTATCAGATAAACTGAGATTTTTCAGTTGATTTATAACCTCACTTTTATCTTCGTAAAAAGCAATGTCTAATTTACCAATATTCTTAATGAACTCCTCAAAACGATGACTGTTCTCTTCTGAAGACATTTTACAAAAGAACACTCTGGTGGCACGATGTTATTTTATTAAATTTTTTCGCGCCGCCTTATCATCCAAACGGATCTTTCTCGACTACGTCACATTTTACAGTAAGAAGCGTACGGTGCGCGCGCTGTCTTATCATCCTAACGGATCTTTCTCGATTACGTCACATTTTACGGATCTTTCGGTGCGAATACTTTCTCTGTCCAACTCCTACCTTCTTTGTCACACTTATTACAGCATACACTCCTTCGCAGCAACACTACCTTTTTTCGAATCTAATATTCGGAGAGTTCCATGGCTGAGTGGGTTAGGCGTATAGCTATGAATGCGAAGGACCCGGGTTCGATCCCAGGAGAAAACAAAATTTTTTCAATTTAAAATAACGGATTAAAAATGGCGGACTGTTGCGACACAAAATAATTAGGGATTAAAAATGGCGGCGCGGTGTGACACGTGACGTTTGACGTGACACGTGTTGACGTGACATGTGACGTTTGACAGATGATATGTGACGTGTGACACGTGACGTTTGACGTGACACGTGTTGACGTGACATGTGACGTTTGACAGATGACATGTGACGTGACATGTGACGTTTGACAGATGACACGTGACACATGCGCAGTCTGCGACACGTGACTCTTGCACATGCGCAGTCCACTTCCGATCCAGTAATGGCTTAGTATATCTACTCAACTAACAAAAGTGTTCTGTTTATTATTTTAAAAGGTTAATAAAGGACAATGTCAAGAGCAAGTTAACGACTTCTTGCAAAATGTATTTTTAATGTGTTTGCTTTTAAATGTGTGCATTACCGTTCGTATGTGCAATATTTTATTTATCGGTCCATTCACGCTTTTATTGTTGTCAGAAATTGATTATGCAATTAGGCAAAATTTCGTTTAAAGCTTTCCTTAGTTGAAAATTTCAGAATATTAGATAGATGCGAAAAGTAGCTTGATTATTGGAATGTTATCTCAACTTTTTTATCTTCTGTCTGTTTCTTTGTGGTGTATTCATTATCCTTATGTTAATTATTTTGGGAAATGAAACTTGGTACTGATCATATGGCATATATTAATATGGAGGAGGGTATGATTGAAATTATTAATTTATATAGATACATTATTTTTATGTTTCATAGGACATTTTTTATGAACAACACAAATTTTAGGTCTTTGTCAGAAATTTACGTCTAATAAATCAGCAAGAAATTAATTTTATATTTAATTGAACCTAACAAACCCACCGACTTAGTGTTTAAACTTATTGTTTTGTTAATTCAATTGAAATGAAATAGCTCCAACACCAAATAATCTTGCAATGGCAGAGGCTTTAATCCAAGATGGTCGTAGCCAATAGCTGAGGTAGTATGTGTTAATCGTTGCAGCTCAGAGAGCAATTCAGCGGTTTAATCAAAACTGGAAATTACACATAGAGACCAGGATCAGGCCGTAGAAGGGCAACAGCATCTGCACACGATTATAGATTTTTGGTTTCTTCGTGTTTGAGAACTGGCAAATCATTAGAGCAAAGTAACAAAAGTAAATGTGAGCAGGTGGAGAGTTTGTCGACGACTCACTGAAGCTAATTTATAATTCAGAAGTCCAGCCCTATGTCCACTGTTATCTATGGAACAGCGCAGAGCTCGACTTGCTTCTGCAAGGGAACGCCGATAAGAGTAATGTATTGTTCTTGGCTGAGTCCAGGTTTTTCATTAGGGCACCAGATGGTAGAGAAACAATCTACAGAAGACAAAGAGAGCGATTCGCTCAAAGTTACATTGCGGAAAGAATAAACTACCGAGGAGGCTCATAACAAACGGTTTGGTTGAGCATGTGGTACCTTTTGCTCCATTTATAGGGCCAATTTTATTTTCATGAACGATAACGCGCGGCCATATCGTGCAAAAATCGTTAATGAATATTTAGAACAAGTCGGGAATGTCGGTATGAATTGGCCATCTTCAAGTCCACATCTCAATCCTATGAACATCTTTGGAACACACTAGGAAGAAGAATCTGAGCACGGATACACCGTGCCTACAGCTTGGCGCTTCAGTTGAGTATAGTTTGAGTATATTTTAAAGTTTGGGACTGCAAAAATTTGTTGTCAAATTTTCAAGGTCCATCCACATTCTGAATAAAATATGAAATAAAGTTTGTTGTATGATATTTTAACAATATTATTGTATACTAGGAATGAGTGGAGTGATACTCCAGGAACGGTTTTATTTAGGATAGCGTTTATTTGCTATCCTTAATATTTTGGAAATGTTTTCATAAAACGCGTTTGGTATTTATGTATGTCTAAACTAGTTTTGTGTTTTTATGCATTGATTAATATCCTAACAACGCAAGTAATTGATTATTGGAAATTTTCCTTCCTAACACTGGCAACCAAATTTGAATACAATCGACTGAAATACCTACTAGTTACACATTTATCCGATTTATCAGTTTAGTCGAAAATGATAAGGATCCTTTTTTTAAAGAGTGGTAGGTATTCATGTGTTAATTCAAAAACAAACAATCAAATTTTGGAATTTTAAATATTTCTTTATTATGTAATTGAACTGTGAAGTAGGTATAAATTCGTGATAAGCAGACTTTAAATATTACGAATCTCTTCGCACCTCTCCAAATAAATTCACTGAAATGTTTACATGCAGAGTGCAACTTTTATTACGCTGACAGTAACGAATGTTAGCCTAATTATAATAAAATAAAATAACAATAAATTCGTTATTTATTCAAATATAAAACTAGAACCAGACTACCATTGCAGATGAAATAATAGTTTGAATAGAATACGTCGGAATGCTAGTAATTTAAAATCTAGCTGAACAATTCCACCCTTAACTGAAATACGGGAGAATATTTTCTATAGGGATTATTTATTTCTATTATATCAACATCACCTACCCCTCTGCGTGTGCTACCAATTATCCTCCCTTCATCCCGCTAAAACTCCGTATATATAGGCATCTTTATGACATATGCCACGTGTGCACTTATTCAAAATGGTACATTTACCACCCTTACCAATTTTCAAATGACTTTGCAGCATAGACGTAGGTCTAACTAGAAGGGTTCACTACCCAACTGATCAACGTCCTAACAAGGATAATCTTGTTTTAATTAAACTTCAAATGCGTCAGCCCATGAATATAATTGCAAGTATGACTATTAGTTAAATGTCTAAAAAAAAGCAGAAAAAAATTTGTTATTTACTCAATTTCCAAAAATTAAATGGTTGTACTCGAAAAAGTCAAAGTGCAGCTCATTTCTAATTTAATCTGGTTTAATTGCTTTTTTATCAAATATATAATTTTCACCACCCTATCTATCGATGAAACTAGAAGATAAGTTTGTGGTATAAACTTGGAGAATTCTATCAAGCCACCCACATAAAGAGGTAGAGTTAAAGCTTTATTAATTCTTGAAATAATCCAAAGTTATGAAAAATGTCGTATTTAACACGCCAATGAACATCTAATGAATAAAAATAATAGCAATAATCGTGTCTATGTATAATATTGCGGGGTGGAACTAGTAAATATACACACACATGTTGGTATTGTGCATGTGCAATAGGGTGGTAGAAGTAAGACCGGTAGAAAGGGGTGTGGGTTGATATAAAATAATGATTGAAACTTGATTTGGTATATATGCATATGTAAAATGACCCGCCCGGTATGTCAGCAAGGTGAGGAAAACCAGTGGTACTCAAAATATTAAAATGTATTACCTGTTATTTTGCAGAATTGTGGGTTTTCAATTTACCTAAATATTAGAACATTAAAAAACAAGTTAAATATAATACGTTTAGTATTATAGGCATGTTTTTTCAAAGTTAATTATTGATTCAACTGGTACTGGCCTATGTTTTATCCTTGTTCGAGACGTGGAGATACAATTTATTGTGTGGTAATTCAATTTTTGCAACCCTTAAAATGTGGAAGTTTATTTAATTAACTAAGTAAAACCAAAGTGTCACTTTTCACAGCAGCGCAGAAGTTTGTGGCACGAGCCGTAAGACGAGTAGCAGCGAGTACCAGCGAGTAGGAAAAGTGTTTTTCCTACAACCCCATATATTAATGAAATAAATACAGTAATTTATATAGTTATTTCATTTAAACTTTGAACAGACAGAAGATCAGTTGAATGTATAATTTAATTGTAAAATTTGAACCATTCTGTATTGAAACCTCAGGTAACAAATTTTCGGTTGCATGTTCCATATACTTACATTTTTTAATTAATAATAATAAGGATTATTAGAGAATTCCTACTTATACAATATTATTATTATAATAATTATAAGAGGACATTTAAAAAAAGAGTACATACATTCTAAGGACTGCTGGTACAACAGTAAGAGTCGAAGAACGTGTGCCGGTTATATAGTGGAGGTATTGTACTCTCAGTGCATGTGTGTTTCTAGTTATACTTGTTGGATTAGGGGTGGTTTTGGCGCTTTGTCATTTCACGTGCGCCCGCTAAGCTTTTTGTGCATTAGGCCCATTGTCATTGCGTTTATAATGATAGTATTCTTTATTTTCGACAGCACGGGCAAAAAAAAGCGTTAGATTCAAGTAGTGTTCTGTGCGGGGTGTAAGTACTTGTAGCGCAACCCCCGTTCTTATTATGTCGTTCCAGTTGGAAAATTCCGCTGATTTAATTTCAAAAAATCAAAATTGTCCAATTAGAAGGAGATTGAGTGAATGAACTTGAAATTATTCACTGCTTGTAAATAATTTGGTTAAAGTATTTGAGCTGCAATTAAAAACATTCGGGGATTATTTTGAACATATCTTCCACAAAACTACTCAAGTGTAGCTATGTTACTTTTCATAGAAAAAAACGACGTATGTTTACTTATTTCGAGTGGAAAATCCACTATTTTGAAGGCGTTGGGTACAAAGCGAGAAAATCTGACCTTAGAAGGGGCTAGGGAAAACAAAAGAGATACAAAAACAAACCTACCTATTCAAAAGATTGCCGTTTGAAACGAGAACTTATCTCAATTTTCATGAGCTGCACCTCTTCCGAGATGGCATGAACAGTTTCTATCTTCACCCAAAAACTCCTCATTTTTAAAGGATTTTTTCAATTTTACGAATAATCTGTTTTTTCTTGAATAAAGCAAATGGAATTGATTGAAGTCCGTTGAGATAACGATTCAATTTTAACAGACATACTGAGCTTTATCACACCAATTAATGTTCCTGTATATTTCAATTGGCAAATGAATTCAAAAAGCTCCGAATTTGTCGTATCTAATCAAAAACCAATTCTGATGAAATTTGTGTCATATTGTTCGACTTTCAAGAGAACTTTTAAAGTAGTGTAGTTATTTAGTTGACTGCGTTCTGATAGATTCCAAGTAGGTACACCTTCTCGGTTTGATTTCACTAAAATTTGCCTAAAAATATCAAGATCAAAAGACACGTGATCATACGCTCGCATTCATTGCGTATCCAAACATTCTAAAGGCACTCTAAGGTGTACTTCCGTTAATCTTTCATGCATCATGATTTACCATCCTCTTCGTTATTATCTTCAGCTGCTTTTTAGTTTTCAAACATCTAATAATTCACAATATCCATATCAATATTCATTGTAACTTAAATTCCAACAACACAATATAATATTATGCTTAAATCGAACACCGAAGATAAAGATCTTGTTGCCTTTTTTTCGGCAGATCCAACTTAACAGTTTCTTATCAACTGATCTGAGATGTGCAAATCAGATGACAATGGAAAGACAAAGAGGATACAAAAGTGTTTCAAGTGATTGCTGTCCTTTATTTAACGAGATATTTTAAATCTGTGAGGTAGCTGTAAAAATCGCCTTTGAACAGACAAGATGTGGTCATTACTTTTAGCGGCGTCCTGATTTTGCGGTAACAATGTCTTATTGGTTTTAAGCATGCAGACATCTAAATTAGTTTATCGACTAGATAAATACAGAGTTCATGAAATATGGGGATTAAAAGGAAGGATTTAGATATAAGTTTGTTCAGCAAATAATACTTTTTCATGTTAGTGAAGGAGTTTGAGGATATCTGCAGGCTTGAACTCAAGTAGTCTCCTAGAAGGTGTGTCTTAGAACTCTGAATTATTTCCACAGAATCTAAATTATTCTGTCTACACTATTTGAAGCGCTTATTCAGGAGACATTGTCCCACCAATACACATGTTAAGCCTGTTAGTGCAGTTTTACTCTTCTTGTGCATTAATTTTTCTCCAGCTTTGCTAGCTTATCTACTTTTTCATTATTTCCTTCTCCGGTGTGTCTTGGAATCCACATCGCTCTTGCCTAGTTCATTGAGTATCCCTAGGCATTCCCATACCATCTTAGAGCTTATTACGCAAGAGCTTAGTGCGTCAATGCCTCCTATATATTTCATCAATACTTAACAGGGAACACAGGAATTAACAACCAATATTCATTGATATGTTTATAGGTATTAAAATTTACCGTTGCAGGCTAATGAAAACTGTTTCCCATTAAAGCTTCCGAAAAGTAACAGTAGGTTATGTAAATAAAATGAATTACATTAAATTATAATCGTCCAGTCAAGATTATTCAAAAATTGATTGAGTTTTGATGGGCAATTATGGAAAATATCAAAATTTCATATCATTATTTGTCGTCAAAATAATTATTTGACATAAAATTGGTAATAAGAGCAGACACAAACTCTATCAATTAAATAAAAAAGACCAATCGAAATATTACAAAATATCAAATTATCGAAAGTATTTTAAAATACAGATAATGTTAACTGATTTTTTCAGAATTTTAAAGCAAATTCAAGTTGTTATTAAATGTAGTAGGCTATACGGATTATAAAATTTAATGAATACCGTATATGGCGCAGCTTACGATAAGGGTTGCCTTAAATAAAATGTGAACGCAAACGTAAAATATATTTTCATGGCATTTTAACGTCCACTTTTAATCCACTTTAGTAGCTGTATGACTGCAAATTGTTGATGCAACGATTATACAATGTAATAAAGACAGTAAAACGGTTTTATCAACTGTAAAATGTTAATATAAATATTTTTAATTAGATATTAAACATAGGTGTGCAGAAAACAAACTGGCAATTACTAATGTGGGCATTACTAGAGAAGTGAGCAGAATTTTAGTTGACTTAACTGTGTGGATCCCTACTTTGTGAAATATACTCATATTACTTTTTCAAATGAAACTGATTCTAAAGAATTCCACTTTATTGAAAAAATGTTTATGAAAATTCTAGATTACTTTGATAATTATTTCGATGTTTATAATATCATCGTCAGAATGGCATTGTGGCTCATAATACATAAGCTTCAATATTTGTAATATCATATCCTATTCTCTTTTCTATTCATATATATTAAGTCAATCAAAAGATAGGTCACTGTTTGGTCCATAAAATAATACTTATAGATGGGAAACTGACCCGTGGCGCCCTCTATTTGTAGTAACTTCACAGTTTTTGGCGGCACATTAGGAATTACTGTAATTTTAATTTTGTGGCAAAATGACATTTATGGTCCATTTTTTGATATTTTATTCAAAGTTACCCAACATGAGATTCATATTACAATAATAACAATGCAATAGCCAAGTGAAATTAAATGAAACGTCATAAAATGGACCATATAATGCCTGAAGTGGTAAAAATGAAGCAATGATCATCAAAATTATATATTTTATTGGAAAGATTGTATACAATAAATGGAACGTTTTTTTACATATTTCAATGACAAACATGAAAAATAAATGTTAGGAATGCAACAACAATGCTGGGAAGTTCAAATCTGTATGGAAGAATAACTTCTGTCACTTTTCATTTAATGAAACATGTTTTTTCATAAAGATAAAGCTTACCGGGTGCACCTCACTTTACAGTCTTTCACAATACATATTCTTAAGTCTCTTGAAATAAAAGTCCCACTATAAGTAATAAAAACCAACTACGAATACTCAACACGCACACAAATAAGCAAAATAGTTTTTAAAAACAAAAACTGGACAAACTCACGATACTCGTCGAAAAACGTTGGTCTGCAGTTGTCAGATATCTATGGTTGTCAGGTTAGGATGTTAGCGCTGATATATGTTGAATAATCTGCAACTACCACTGATGGCGTTACAGTTTTCTCATTAAATTAAAAATTTTAGTGCTGACGAAACTCTCTATGTTACAGCACCCTCGCGCCTTCAGAGATCCCCTACCCTGGTTTGGTCTAGCCAAAATATTAAACATCAAGTAGGCATCACATCAAATAATGTAACTCACAAAAAAAGCCCAATGCTGATAATCATTCACCTTCTATATCAAACACTTTTCTATGGCATGAATCTACGCTTGAAAGATTCTTGGGTTTTACACCAAAATTTTCCATTGTACACAAAACTATTTTTGCCACAATTTTTTGGTTCTCGCCGTTTTTTTTGTAATTGAGGAATAATCAAAATGTCCACTTTTGTACTAAAAATAATCACAAACAGCACAAACGTTTTGTTTCCTGTTCGGCTCGCTCGCCGTTCAGTTCATTGTTCTGTTTGTTGGTCTTCTCAACGTTCAGTTCTATACAAAGCTTTATAATATATTTATTTATACAAAATTACGTTCAGACAATCCTAACACGTATATACATTAAAAAGTTGTCTTATCAATCACAAATGGAATTTGTAGTGTTGTTTAACAAGTATTGGAACCAACCTGAATTTGATTTTGATATATGAACAGCGAAAATATAAGTACCTACTGAAAACATTTCCAAAATCGTATGGTAATATCTGTCGAATTGTATTTAAAAGCATATCATATATCAACGTATATGAAGCGAATGTATAAATCTCCCATTTAGGGTGGTCGTCAAATGGATTTAAAAAAAATGTAGGTATAATATGTACAATCATTTCATTCGCATTACATGTTTGAATGTAATTGATTTTACTGGAAAAAAGGTATCATCATAATTTTGTTTGCTGGAAAATTGAGACTTTGTAAAGATATTGACTGGAGAAAAATATACATGATATCCCATTTGAAGAAATAAAGTTATTGACATTTGGAAAGAAGATTATTAGTGGGTACACCAACGAGAAATATATGGATTTAGGACTTGTATTTCTGCAGTAAGTACTGTTTTTCTATTGAGTTATCTCAAAATTTGGTTAAATTTACTCATCAAATTAACGGAATCAAAGTACTTCCGTAAAGCTAGGATCGACAACAAGTTATGAAATACTTTTTCTCTACCAAATACTAACCACCCCGAATATTTCAAAATATTTCAATTGTGACCGAGAGCCTTGGAGAAAAAAAATGAAAAGTACGAAAATCAGAATGAAATATCAAAGATCAAACAAGTATTTCTACATTTAAAATTTCACACAAGCTCTTACGACGAGTCTCTAGGAGTACAGATATTGGAAATGGTCCGGAATTCTGTATTAAGGGTTGCTTAGCATGGTGCAATTAATCTTCTCAGTTGTGTCAATGTTCAAATTCCTCAGGGCATGGCATGACATTCCATACAATTCAATTCAGAAATAACTTATCTTCATTAGTGGAATGTTTCGTTAATCTCAACCTGCATTCTTCGGTGTTTTAAGAATGATCGCTGATAATATAATATAATATAATATAATATAATATAATATTTAAGATATTCTAAAACTATATGAGCTAAAATCTCTTATTTTGCTTCAAAATAAGTTTTAGGCAATTTTTGCTGGTCGTTTCAATTACCCGGGACTATATATTTCAGTTTCAGAAACTTTTTTGGATTTTTAAATTTAAAAATCCAATGGAGATACACATATCTCAGATACACAGATCCCAAAAATTTGGCTTTCAGGTCCCGGACCAGATTCAGAGCTTGAGAACTCCGTGTTATAATCTAATATCTTTTCCATTAGAAATTCATGACATAGTACATTCAATAGCCTCCTTGGTATGCGTCATCGTTTGTGACGTATATCCGGGTTTTCGGTATGTCGTTTATATTATTTGTCATTTAGTCATATTCCTAGCCTTAAATTTGATGAATAAAATCATCAGGATCAGCCAAATTCATGAAGGCTATGAAATTAATAATTACCAGCCTCTTTTTCTAACTAAAAATTCTGGAGAGCTTTTAAAATGCTGATGTCTTTCTGTGTATTTAGACATATTTTTGTATTATTTAAATAAATATAACAATAAGATAAACATTCACTTTCCATAAATAAAAAGGTAGAACGTGTCGCGGGACACACGGTAGGAACTTTAGTTCCTTTTAAGCAAAAATTATGTAATACATTCGACGTTATAGATGAACGATATGCATATTCTTTGGTGGTCGAGTAGTAAGCATACCAAACTCTCACGCGGTAGACCCGGGTTCGATTCCACGTGAGGAATTTTTTTTTATTGTTAATTTCATTTTTAAATAATCATTCTGCTTGATATTAATAACGAAAACAGGTAGACGTTTGAAATATTTAGCAGAATATTCATTATTACAGATAATGGTACGGTACCCTTCATGAGGGAGTCCGACTGGCAACATCTACTTATAACAGCATCGTATATTTAAAAAGGGAAACCGTAGCATTATACAAATTGGACATTCAAGAACTGTACGTTTACCACAAAGAAATTAGTGAAAACATAAAATTGAAATGTTAAATTTTCAATTTGAAGTTATATTTCAGTTTATAGAAATTTTTATTTTATAGATTTTTTCTTAAGTGGGTCGTAAAAAAATATGCTGTTCGACTCGTGTGGATTGTCCATATCGCACTAAAACGATTGAGCACTCCGCCTACGGTGTCGTGCTCAAACTTTGTCCTCGTGCGATATGGCCATCATATCCACACTAGTTGCACAAACTACTTTTTTTATCAAAATATGCCCTTTTACATTTAAAAACAACCTGCCAAATGTCAAATCAATTTATCCATCCATTTTAACGTTATCGAATTAAAACATCAAGTTTTCAAAATTTCAACACCCTGTATTTCGAAAAGTTAATGTGCTAGACCCCTTAATCCTCATGTCATTTCGACAACTGATGCTGTAAATAAACATAAAAGATCAATTGCGCAAAAAAATTATGGAAATAATAGTAAAAATGTATCCGAACAAATTCAAGCAGATCACCAGCACTGTGAATACCAGCTTTGCAAATAATTTTAATATAGCGTCGGTGGTTAAGTGGTAACTGGAAGGCGAGCATTCGCCTTCCACGCGGGCGGCCCGGGTTCGAATCCCGGCGGGAGCATATGAATCGCTGCTTCGTAAACGGGAGAGAGAGAGAGAGACTAAGAAGAGAGCACAAGCACGCAAGCAAGGCACATAACGAAGCAACGCAACATAACGTAGCGTAACGTAACGCGTAACGGTCAGATCTTTTGCGTCGCGTCGCTCAAACATAAACTGACGTAAAGAACTAAAGTTCCAATAATTGACCGTAAACAACAAAGTACAGACCTGACGAGAACTGTAAGTGGGACATTAGAGAAAGACGTAAGACACATTGACGCTACGAAGGGCACGTCTGCATCCTATTTTGAATGATATAATGATCCAAATATAGTGGACGCAGAGCTGGTGTGATTGAAAAATCCATACTAGATAGACGTTTGTTTCGCTGAATTATCCAGTAAAATCATTATTTCACTGAGAATTGGAAAAAAATCAAAATCTACCCCACGCATATTGTTATTTATGTGTTAGTTGCGTTAAAAAACCGTAATAAATAAATAAAACTATAACCTTTATTATTCCCAGGACTGATATTTAGCAGTAGACCGCTCATAAATTTGTCCAATTTTCAAAAATGTCATTCCTTCTACATTAAACTCAAAACTAGTGCGATGTGTAAGATAAGAAAACACTACTTATTATTCTTCTTCGATTCGATCTTACGTTTCGATCGTCAACCGAGATATCCGTCGAAAACAACATAACATTTCTTGTAAACCAAAATATTTGGTAATTGGTTAGATTTAGCAGTTTTAGTGCATAGACTTTCGATTTAGGAGCCATAAATAAAAATTTAATGAACGACTAGAAATCGGGATACTGAATGCATCTATCTTCATGATCAGGAAGGTTTTACAGATCTTTAAAAACGAACGATATTATTATCAAGATGTACTGGAATTACCAAACCCAATTTGGAGAGCACGAGTATGTGGCATTTCTAGAATTTTCTGTATATGTGGTCTAGACTTTAAGTGAGAATTATTACAATGGGTTAGAGACAGCCACTTATCTAAAGCTCAATATAATATTGACTCTAGCAAATATTTTCAATATATCAGCGCTTATAAATGAAACTATATTTCCATTTCTCACAAATGCCTTTAAAATAAGTTTCATGATTGAGTTATTTTTCAATCTATAGCGGTATCCTAACATAGCTTCAAATCAATCCAAAATAACAATTCTTTTATTTCTTAACGAGCTGTCTAAAACGATTTAAAGGTTATTGATTTTCAAATTTATTCAAAATCCTTATTGATTTCGGCAGAACTATTCATCGGCATTATTGGCAATCATTCAGACATGGCGCGTCTTCTCTCTTGAAACAATACCAATAAAATACACACAAAAAAGTGCTAAACTCCTTAAGATATTGTTCAAGCATGAAATGTTCGAGAACAATAATTCAGAATATTAACAATCATCATTCAAATAATCAAATCAATAATAGTATATAATTCAACAAGCATATAATGATGGCTATTATTCACGAAGGTGAGCCTGAGTGGATTATAGCCATTATATGCGAGTAGAATACTATATTTGGTCCACGAATATGAACTACCCGTTTAGGTATAAGTAAAACACTATGGTTTATTACATTTATAAAGCTTATTACTTCTTATGTGATTGAACAAATTATATATTTATTTATTTATTCAATCCACTTTCCATATAAAATTTTTTAGTAATATCAATCAAACACCAGTATAGTTATTGAAATTCTTGCAATTAGCAATATAGTAGTTTTTCTCCGATCGTGGAAAAAGTGACACTATTTTGACCTGTTTTCTATGCGCGAAGCTCAACATTCCAGATTAGTGGGCAGTTGCTGAGCAATTAGAAAATAACAGTGCGGTAATACTTTTACCGCACTGCTGTAGCGTGCGGTAATGTTACAAATGGATTATTACAATAAAATGAAGCAAAGTATGGTTTTAATTTTCATATTGATGAAGTTGTTATAAAAGAAATGAAAGAAACATCTAATTTATAACGATATTCTTGAACACAAATTAATTGTTGTTAATATTTACATTTATTGTACAGTTTGTACAATTTGTAAATTGTACTGGAGGGCAACAAGAATGTATAGACGTTGAACCTGCATGGCTAATTGTTTGGTTTATTTCAGTCCGATCATTTTCATTTGAAGTCAAGGCAGGGGTGTTGAATATTTTATTAGCCACTTCTTTTTTATTATTAAGTGATTCGTCAATATATACCATCGGAGAAATAGTATATTAAGTATCAAGAACGGTAAGGGTTGTTTACCGGTCGACAGCAATGTTTTGCTGGAGACTGGTATTACCCTTAACGTTTGAAATGCTTATACCATTTTTTGCGCGATTGAAATATTCGAATCTCGAATAGAATATTCTACAACCATACAAATATATATTTTGAATATTCAAATATCAGTATACTCGCCAAAATTTACCAGATTTACTTTCCGCACTAGTGCGGAAAAGTGACTCTTTTCGCACTAAGAAGGCTGCGGAAAAGTGTACTTTTTCGCACGCTAGTAGAAAAAATTATTTGAAACTTTGAAGCTTACGGCTCTGACTTGGTAAAGCGCGGAATGTCAGGCATGGGCTCGAATCCGTATCGCGATGAAAATTTTCATTCAATATTATTGTGTCGTTTGTATGAATATTCTTTAATATAATGTACGTCATCATACTTGAAGAACCACACGTAAAATGTTTCAATTATCAAATAGTCGTGGCCAATGTAATTTATTCGTTCATTTCTCAATCATTTTTGTCCGTAAACACTACCCAGATCCAAAAGGTAGACTTAACTGTTTTTTCGGTGTACGTCTTAAGTGATTTGCAACTTGGATAGCGGTACTATTCGTACCGAAATCCATCTGATGTCCATTATACGATAATATATAAACACATCTGCTCATTTTAAAAAGCCGATTAATTCTAAAAGATTCAGTCGCGTGGAGGGCTAACTTTATATTCTGTTCCATTGATTGACAATGATTAATATCTGGCTTGGTTGGTGTAGATAGCTATTAACTGGGTGTTTGACATGTAAATGCCACCCAAAAATAGGCGTCGAAAAAATATTATTGTAGAAAGTTGTAAGTAATAGTGTTAGTTAGCTAATTAAGTTCATCAATGCAAAACCTTCTTAAGTAAAAATTCCCGGTAATAAGAAATAAAAAATGTTCCCTCTCTTCTTCCTTTTTTCTTTTTATTATAAAAAAAATAACTATTATGGATATGGATAAGAAGAACGGGTTTTGTCTAGCAAAAAGTACTTTGGCCTGACTTCGAGTTTGTACCGGTGAAGATATAGAGAGCTCAACTAACACCAATTATTATTAATTTTTTATATATCCTGCATTGAAAATGGCCTCTTGAGCAATTTGAAACTAGTGAGTTCCAGAACAATGCGATCATATCTTTCCCCAGGACGGAAATCGATTATTTTCTGCCCTTTCGATCCTGTCAAAGTATTTTTTGTTTAGTTCAAATCTGTGTAATTGTTATTTTAAATCAATATTTATTATTTTCACCAAACTGACAAATATTATATTGTTTTAATTAGAATAAATGAGAATACAATGATAGTTGTTCAATAATACGCGTAAATTGTACGGTAATCAGTAAATATTTCCTTATTTAATTTTTTTCGACACATTGCTTATAAAAAGTAACAAAAAATGGAATTGTATCTGCAATTGGAAAAGCTTCCAAATGAAAAACTAATCAACCTACTCTTCCATTTGAAAAGAAAGTTGGGGGTGTCTGCAACCCCCCAGATAATTGGAAAGATAGACAAATTTCTTAGTAATATACCATTGAAAATAGAAATTGATGTGTCTCAGGAATTTTGCAATAAATTTTTATTTATCAAATCACAGATTTTGTTCCAGCAAGACTTTCCACATTAGACACTTCAGGCATGTGCAAAATTTCAAACGTATCCGTATCCACATCGATCTGCGCATGCGCTGAATAGATATGGAGGTTTCTCAAATTCGAACTTTTTTGAGGTTAGAAATCCTAACGTCATCTGCTTCGTATAGGGCATGTCCACGTGATGGTCAAACTATTTTGACAACAGCCTGGTGGTAAAGCAATGAACAAAGCATTCAGAACACGAGGTACTTAATAGTGAGGTTATGCTGATTTATAATGATAGATCGTGTTTGAGTTTAGTTGGTTCTGCTTCAGTGTACCTACTTTTAAAGTTATTTTAATTGTTGAGCTTGAATATTTAATAATATATAATATAGGTTAATAGTTGTTTGATAATTATTGATCGTGTTTATTGTTTTACCACCAAGGTATTGTCAACTGTCAACTGTCAACTAACGTGGACATGCCCTATACGTGTGGGTTGATTGATGCTGCCTCAAAGAATAATTTAAGCTGAAGGTAAATCGATACTTTAAGGTATACGGTTACGGATACGGAGACAACTTTCTATTTCTATTTATCTATTTTTTTTTTATTGGTGAACCATTTTACCTATTTAAGGCACGCCTCAGCGTGTTTAAATCGAACTTTTTAGCACGCGCGTGTTTTAAAGTTCCAGTGGCAACATCAACAACTCGAGAAACGAAGTCTAAATCTATGGTCTAAATCATGTCTAAATGTCAATTTTTTTATTATTGATCTGACAGGAGTAGTTTGTAACGTCAAAACTTTTATTCGAACTATATTTAACAATGTCAAATTTATAAATTAAAATGGAAAGTGCCGTTGGTATTGTTTGAAATATTAATATTTCCATTTTTCAAATCTTAGGAAATGGTATTTAAATTAATACTATTGACATTCACAGAACTCAATAAAGTTGAACTTCCATCAAAATACAAATTAGTTTATGTTTTTCTCATTTCCATGACAACGCAAGGTGTACATCATATACGTCACAAATTCAACCATTTAACATTTAGTTGACGTTTCCATCTATGATTTCCATTTCTTGTTGTTGTAGTAGTTATAGACCGGTAGTTATAATTTCAAAGTGCACCAATAAAAAAAAATACCGTAAAGTATTCGTGGATAACTGGTCTTTAAAACACTTGCTCTATTTCCAAAAAACGCGCGTGTTTTAAAGACCTTAATATCCACTTATACTTTAATATACAGGGTGTCTCATTATATTCTGACTGTTTTTAAGAGCTTATATCTTCGAAACGGTTCTGGATAATAAGATGCGGTTTCCATAGTTAGGTTTAAAATTACCGTAAGTTTTGTTGTGACACATTTATATAAATGGCCCACTTCCGGTTTATCCGCTAGAAAAGTGGCGTATTTTCAGAATACAGTAGATGTAATTTTTTGAATAGGACACCCTGTATATTTAGCAATTTATTGAAAGACGCATATTTTTACTTTATAACGGTACTTTGAAGTTTAAAATCGGTGCACAGAAAGCGAAGTTAGATAACTTTAACTAGGATACTGTAATGATTTAGATATAAAGTTGGAACTTTATTAGCTAAAGTGAACTGTAAAAAAATAGGAACATGTTTTAGGGTACTCTATAACAAATGTTCGATGTGTCTTTCTTCTTGGTCTATACATTTGTGGAATCGAACCAAGTTGTCAAATGCTTCTGTCAGCATTTCAAGAGGAATATTTTCCATTACCTGCCGTATGTTATTTTTTAATTCCTCAATACTATCTTTCACAAATCCCCATACAAAAAAATCTGGAACAGTCAAGTCTGGAGAATTTGGAGGCCATTCTATTGGACCAGTCCTACCAATCCAATTATTTCCAAATTGTTGGTTAACATATTTTCTTGCTATCTTGGAATATTGGGGTGGAGCCCCGTCTTGTTGAAAGTAAACATTTTATTTCAAAATACCATCTTGTTTTAACTGGTTCTAACACAATGTGACAATGTGTCAATGATCGCAATATTTTTCTGATGTGACATATTAACGCTCCCTTGATTATTATTTATTAAGATTTATTTATTAAGATATCTGAATCATTACAGTATCCTAGTTAAAGTTATCTAACTTCGCTTTCTGTGCACTGATTTTGAACTTCAAGGTACCGATAAAAAGTAAAAATATGCGTATTTCAAGAAATTGCTAAATATACAGGGTGTCCCATTTAAAAAATTACATCTACTGTATTCTGAAAATACGCCACATTTCTAGCGGGTAAACCGGAAGTACGCCATTTATATAAATGTGTCACAACAAAACTCACGGTAATTTTAAACCTAACTGTGGAAACCGCATCTTATTATCCAGAACCGTTTCGAAGATAAGCTCTTGAAAACAGTCAGAATATAATGAGACACCCAGTACTATTATAGTACTGGAGCGTAATTTTTTTATTAGGTATGTGTTAGTAATTGCGTCTTAGTAGCTGTTATGATCTACTTATTCAGCATCCAAATAGTACTTAATATGCAATATTTTTCTTAGTTCTACACAGAAGTTGAAAGCCAGTGGCAGTGAGGATATTTGTGTCTACACAATATCTACGTTGTCTTTCACACATATGAGATAAAAGTGGTTTATAAATCATTACAAAAAATATTTCCCGCTTTTTGTGACAGGCGGGGTAGGTAGTATTACTAGTCGTTCCGCCGCTAGGCCGACGAGTGAAGTAAAGAGACGGGGTAGTCTGTGGCAAGGGGGTGAAAGTGGCTCCCGACAAGCCAGCTGCCGACACCTGGAGTATTCGATTTACAGTAGCGTAGGTTAGACAAACAAAAAAAAATATATTAAAATTCTTGTTTTATAGGATGTCGTAAAAAGTTGGTCAAAAAACTTAATAAGAATATTTGAAGCCACTACATAAAAGATTTATCCCATATTTGAATTTAATTATTCATTTATAAAAAAAATTGTTTTTTGTTACTGTGTATGAATATTATACATTAGACATGAAATACTTAGAAAAATTCAATTTTGATACTAGAATAAAAAATCAAATAATATAAATCAACGAATATTTCTGAAATATAAATAAATTTATAAATTCTTGTCAATTCATCTCGATTATTTTCAAATTATAATAACGATATTAATAGATATGGGATGAATAAACTTCAAGTGGTAATTTTCGTGTCCTTGGATGACTCTATCTTCACCCAATAATTTTCCACTATTATTTATAATTCCTCACCCTCCCAGATTTAGATATTCCTGCCATGAAGTATCGTAACCAAAACGTTATAGAAAAGGGATGCTTCTTTCTTCAATATACAATTAAAATTGATAGGAGCAAAGCCTCATTTTATATCAATGATTGTTAATTAAAATAAAAGTCAACAAATATTTTTATTTCATTCTTAGGTAGGCACTTGGAATGTTTGAGGCATTGTTCACCAGTAGTGTACTTTATTGCTCAATTTAATATTCATCTGCTGAAAGATTTGAAAGACAAACTTGGCTACTTAAGCTTCACAGTGATTATTATAAATCCTTCTAGAGATAACCTGACCATTTTTCCCACGAGCTTGTTTAACAAATTCTCCGTTAACACTGCAGCCGAATGGTTCATTTTATTATTATTCGTGTATTTTCCATTGCACATTCTTCCGTGATTCAGTTTTTTTAATTTCTTGAAGTGCAGCAAGCGACTGATACCGGCAGAGACAGCGACACAGGCGACAAACACCAGATACACGAGAGCTAGAGTTTGCAACACCAGGAGACGACCAGAACCAGTATCTTTGAATATTCGACTATTCGCAAGAATGTCGAATGAATTTTGGTCGTACGATTGATTTCACATGAATCGAACGGTACTCCAAAATTCAAATAGCAATATCTTCCAAACAAAGTGGCGAACAGCTTTGTAGATCTTAGGTGTCATTTTTTAGGTAAAGTGTACTGTAGAATAGTGTGAGAGTAGTTTAAAAAGCACGTGAGAGGAAGAATATTACAGCTTTTGGTTTATTTGTATTCGGTTTTGTCATTCTTTCACGTAAATGCAATATGAAGTTGAATTTGGCCCAAAAAGATATTCTCTTGGAATCCATCACGGGCAGTTTCTTTATTCACCCCATATAATTCCAAGATTTGCCGATCATTTAATGTAAAAGGATCTTTTCTATCAGAAAACCTTCTTGTCGTATCTTCAGCCATTTCCTCAGCATCTTGCAAATCATCAATTATTTGATGCATAAAAGCTTCATCTGCGTTCATTTTCCTTCAGTAGTATTATTTAACAAAAAACTTAGTATAATATCGCTATGATTTCCCTATCTATGACAAGCTATATCCACAGCAGGTTATGTTTGATATTTATTTGTTTTTGTTTTTCTGACGTTCTGCGCAAGACTCTATTCGCTTACTCCTATGTGCATGGAGCCCATGTGGGACTGATACGACTGATAAATTCATTCATTTGCAAGTCGAACATTCGAGATTTCGAAGATACTGCTCGAATAAAACAAAAACAAATCCATTCCCATCACATGAAATACCTGGGAGCATTTAGTCGAACGTTCAAAGATACGGGTCCAGGACGGCTTGATAACATACTATCACTAGGTGTGAAAAAAAGCACAAATATGCCTCTGTATCTTTTCACACGTTGAGCATTTGTTGTAAATCTTTATTGGTTTTTAACTTTAGATAGTGTAAAATTGGGTTTCTTGCGACTGTATCGATTGTCAACTCATCTTCGTTCGTAATAGCTTTCATAGCCATATTTGTCTCCTGAAATATACATAGAACACTTAGCGACAGATACACTACAGCTCTAGAAGCCCTCGTAAGCGGATTTTCAGTTCATCAGCTTGTCTCCGTCGCAGTGTTCGAATGAGCGGCTCATTGAATTGCGTTATACAATGAATCAGTATTATACATTTTCATCACCAGTCGATGAACTAAGCAATTATATAAAATTATTATATTTATTATTATATTATATTTATTATATATAAAATCTAATATGAACAATCTTGAAACAATGTTATACTGAAAACTGGATGAAAGTTTCTGTAAAGAGCATTGGAGAAATTATAACTCATATGGTTACAGATATATTAGAGAGTTATTGAAACTTTTATAAGGTCAAAAAGTAATAGTGCTGCGGAAACATTATTAAGGTTAGTGCTTGCCCATATTTGTGCGCGATTACTGCAGTGCACTATCCCGACTCTATTTCATGTTTCATATTTTTATGTCACAATTTGTAGGTGATCTGTGTCATCTGTGACACAACTGGACTGGACACAACATAACTTTTAATAATAAATTAAATGAATGTAAAATAATGATAATAATAAATATTTTCCAATGAAGATAAAGACGTATGTACCTACTTAAAAAAGGAAGGTTACATTTTTTAAAACAATGTTCCTATCTTAATATAAAGGCCTTATCAAGTTTCATTTTTCAATAACTACAAATTTTAAACCTGTTTTAAGGTCGAGCAATGTTTATTTAAGGTCATCACAATTGATGCAAGGCAGTAAATTCGTGTTTCCAATAACTCTCTAATAAAAACTTACTATATTATTATATTATTGCTTATCTTGATTGAAGTCTCTGTAGAAACTATCACTATAACTATAGGTTATTGCTTATTTTGAAAACTATTCAATATTATCTATGTTACGCCTATGTCTATGTTACCTTCTATTCTAACCCTTGGCGCGAGCCACAGCCGAAATGAAATCATGCAAATGCACTTGATTGGAACGTACCGGAATTGTTCCTAATAAAAAGCAGGTTTATCATTCACTTGAATAATTCGATATGTGGTGGAGGTAATTTATTTTCATTGTTCAAACAGTTCTACATTATAATTGAACGCCGTAAAAGTGAGTAATTCTACTATGGTAAACATGAAAAGTAACATTTCCGTTGGCATGATTATTTTCATTTACAGTTGTTGTTTTGAAGCTCTCTCCACTTTCCATATTCCAGACTCGACACTTAAACAACGTTAGCCAGTAAGCAATAGTTGAATTTTAGTCGAAAACTCACAATTTTGATGCCCTATTTCTTGATCTAAGCGCCATTCTAACCATATTTTGTATCGTTTTTTAATGGCAGTTCAGATATAATTCTTTTCAACTCGAATCTTTATAGTTAAAACGCCGAGCATTAAAAATTTTGAAATGGAAAGCGCGGTTATTCTTAATGATAAAATATCTGTTCACTTCGTATAAATCAACAGAAGTATAATTTCTAGACGGTTTTATTAATAAATGTAAGTGATAGCATAACGACCATAAACCGCGTCAGAAAAGATCCACGCTCGATTTTAATTATGCAAAAAAATACCTTCACCGAATTAACAGCGATAAATACCAATTAAATGGCCCAATTACTGATTATAAATTACGACTTATTTCGGTTCCTGAAGCTGGTTTCAGTTATTCTTCCGGATTTTGAAAGATGCCTATACCAGCCAGTGGCGACACTTGAAATGTTATTTTTTTGACCTCATTATAATTCAAAAAATAATGAGCGTAGAAAAATATAAGTGCAAGGACTCAATTGGAAAAGCAGCGTGACACCAAAAATCCTATGTGGAGCTACATTGCTATAAAAAGACTCACTTTAATTAGCATTGTATTTGTATGGTAAAAAATTAAGGAACTGTACGAAAATTGGACTCTATCCAAAGCAATATCAAGATATTGCCAAGATGGTCTTGGCAATTTTAAGGACACAAAGGGAATCTACTGCACCCAGTCTGTCTATTAATCCCACTAGTTTCGCGCACTTCGAAACAAACAGTGCCCGTTAACATACCTAATATGGCTCCTTGTTTTGCTTATTAGGCCTTCCAGGAATTTTGGCGAATGACCTCTGAGAACTTTGTCGCCAGTCCCTGTCTTGTGTGATTTCCCACAATTCTAGGGTTTTATGTTCCACCCAATTTCCTGTGGCCAGGTTGAAATGTTACTCCAAAATGGAACCTCTATTGACGTTAAGAAGGTCATAGTGGTCGAACAATATATAAAGTGGCTAGCACCCCTTGTGGGGTTGCGCCGCATAAATGCTTTCTATATCCGCTTTCTTGGGTGGATCAATCCCCTTCATTCCATTTTTTTCTCGCTTATTTTCTTCCATAGAATCCCATCCCTCGTGTTTTCCTCCCATCTAACGATTCCTATTCTTCTCAAGTCCTCCTTCACTTCCTTCAGCCACTTAGATCTGGGTCTTCCTTGCCTTCTCCTACCACCTGGTTCCCTCTGTAGCATTGAGCAGCCGATTGGTCGCTCACCTTCTCTCCATATATGTCCGAGCCATTTTTTTCTTTGTCTCTTCATTCTCTTCACTATATCTTCCCTGTTCATTTCTCTCAGTATTTCATGATTGATAAGTTGTGTGTATTCTCTGTCATCAGTTTTTGTTGGCCCTAGAATTGTTCTCATCATTTTTGGTTTTACTATCCTCAACTCCTTTTCATCTCTTCATGTCGTTGTCATCGTATCTGCTTCATACGTTATCACAGGTCTTGTTATTGTGTTGTGAATGTTAAATTTCTCTCGTTAGTAGTTTACTTTTCAATAGTTTCCCATTGGCATAGTATACCCTATTAGCAGCCATTATTTTTTAATCTATTTCTGATCTTCGTTCCCCATTACTGCTGATCGTGACTCCCAGATATTTGAATTTTTCCACTTCGTCAAATTTATATTCCCCTATTATCATCATTCTGTTTTCACACTGTTTGCCAACTCTCATTATTTTCGTTTTCTTCCTATTTATTCCTAACCTAACTCAATCCCATTTTTCCACCTTCTTTTGTTAATTCTAGTAGCATTTGTTCCATGATATTCCTTTTTTTCGTTACTATCACTATGTCATCTGCATACGCGACTATCTGGCCCCCGCTCGTTTTTGAATTTTCATTGTTCACATTTCTCCAGGGTCAAATTAAATAGTATTGTTGATAGACCGTCACCCTGTCACGCCTCTTTAAGATACAAACTCCTCCCTTTCTCCTTTACTTGTGAGTATCTTCACTTTCGACTTAGTCATTATTGTGTCAAACAATAATCGATTTGATTTGCCGGAATTCTTTTCTCCAATATTGTCCACAAATATCCCAGATTAGCGAAGTCTTATTATGATTTTCTTGAAAAATTATCAAGCAATCTCCAGTTAGATTCTAATTTCACTAATATGTATCTTCAAGGTACTGAAGTACCTTCTGGAATCTGTCTTGATGCGTCTTTGCTAGCAGATGTTTTTGTAAATAAGGTAAAAGAAACAACTTTTGGCTATTTAAATATTGAACTAATTGTGATTAATGAAACTCGAAACACATTATTTGTCGCGTTCAATTTTAATGATTTGTATACGGATAATTTAAATATTTCCAGCTTTTACATATGTCTGGTGGATACTTAATTATCCAACGAAATTGATATAACTAGATAGTAATTAAAAGAGAATGATGACAAAATCGATAGCGTTTTAGATTCTGAGATAAAATAGTTTAAACGAATTGAGCAATAGTACTTAACTTTTATTAAGAGAGAATATTAGTTAGGGATATTAGAGGAGAAAGTAGTAGCATCCAATCTGAGAATATATCACATAAAAGTCAAGGATTCATCTACTATTTAGATATTGGTATTAATTAAGAAAAAATGATGTTGATATAAACCAGTTTAAGATACAGCGTTGCTGAAATGTATCGCACCAAAGGATTATCTTTGAAACGGATAAAGGGAAAGTTATGAGATTCTAGGACCATAATTGAAACTTTATTACGCATATTTTAGAGTAGATGTCGAATATTTTTGCCGTCAGCGTTCAGCGTACCACCGAGATATTAAATTTTTTGAAATGGCAACCTCGTGTGACGTATCTCAAGGAAGCTTATTTTTTTCTTTTTCCAAAAATGATAGCAGTGCCTCTCTTCACAAATTGAACAAAAATCTGAAAATTGTTATTTAGGAAACACAGTATGTCCCAGAAATTTATAAACTGAACATTCACTTAAGTTATAGCAAGTACTCAAAATAGTATAGTTGATTATTTGTGGAGTAATTCCCTGCATTTCAAGACGTATGCGATCCTTTGGATCGTTCAAGATTGTTGTTTATTAACATAAATGCGGTGGAGATCTTGCGGCCACTCAATCGCACCCTCGATTGCACCTCTTCGACCCAACGCCTTTTTGATAATGGGGAGATCTGTGATTTTGTTATTTTTTATCTATGATTTTGTTGAAAGTACCTATACGCTCATATTAGGAAATAATATGATGTAATAATAATAATTTGATCTTGGACTAAATCAAGATATTCACTACCGGTAAGCTCATCTCTAACAAAAAAGGACGAGTCAAATGTTTTTCTACCAAACCAGGACCTGTCCACACATTCTTTTTGAGGACGCTGTGTACAAACCTCCTCAAACCAGTGTGAACTACAGTTTGACCAGCTCCGTCGATTATGTCTCTCAATAGCACCGTTCAAGCAAAATGAGGCTTCATCACTGAATAACAAAGAATATAGAAAATTGTTCTGCGTTCTAATTTTCCCAGTAACTGTTTCATAATTGTGATCGTTCTTAGCTAATTCTTGGACAATTTGAACTGTTTACCAGTGAAAGTAGGTAATTTTTATGCAGAATAGTTTGTATATACTGACTACAAATACCAGGATTTCTCACCAATACAGTTTTATCTTCTTCAGTTCCGCTTTTCAGTCTACCAGACCTTCCATTATTCAATTTGCTTACTTGCTCACTGTGGATTTAATTATAGATAAAGGCATTCGGAATTCTAATAGTTGAAAAGTTGAGCTGTTTCGTAATGGTAACGTTTTTGACATATAAGTTTTTTGACAATTTGTACATAATAGATATTCACGATATAAGTGTCGTAAAGATTCATATTACGTAATGAGATGGGAAATTCGATATGGGAAATATAAAATTTGAGGTGGGAAGTTTGATAACCCATTAAATATCGTAATATGAATTTACCTACTACCATTATGTAATATCAAACATTACGATACTGATATAAGTTTCGTAATGAGATACTTTACCGCACTAGTGCGGTAAGTAAAATGAATGTGTCGATAAATTCACAGTTTTAAAGATAAACTTTGTTTTGTAATACAAAATACGCGGTGTCCACAGGTATAACCTCAAAATTGGAATTTCCTGACACACCCTAAGGACCTGAACAAAACAACTAGAATTAATTCAATCAACTGGTGTCAATGACGTTCAATTAAAAAACTTGATCTGCTCTTCAGATGGCATCAGTTTCACATTTCGAGTTACCCTGCCTCTTATTACACCAATTTGCACTGGTTTCGAACAGCGTTAATTGACTTTTGCGCGCTCTGTAACCTCCTGTAACCAAGATCTCCTACCTATTTTGTTTCACGCCTTTTTTCAAATTTCTCCTCTACAAAAATACAACTTTTCCGACTCGACTTGCTTGGCAATTAATTTTTTTGTCATTGTTAATTAACAGCGTATTTTTTCTGAACCAATATATGGTTCAGGGGAACACAAAATTATTTCATAATTAATCGAAAGACAATAGAATTATTAACTAACGAAACTCATATAATAACGACAGAGAATTCATATTGTCATATACTAGCGTAACGAATCGGAATATGATGGAGCCATTTTATAGACAGATATGCTCATTAATAACGATCGAAGAAGAAGAAGTGATCACACATAAAACATAAAAAGAAAAAATGATATGTCATCGACCACTTAGTATACCAGTGACGGGGAAGAGTGATTTTTCTCAAGCACACTGTATTTATTTTATCCAAATATTGCTGCTACAGAAGTATCAACTTAAAAACAAAGTAATTGAAAATCCTGGACCAATAAATGTAGGAATCTTTCTGAGCAGAAGTACAAACAAATCCAAAATAATCAAGATTGAGAATTAAACCACTCACCTTGCTATGTGCCTTTCATTGAATTACATATATATTGAATTACACTATATTAGAAGCCGTAACAAGTATAAAGCACCTTTTGCGAATCCTATAGAAACTCACAAATATATTTAATCACCAATAGTTGAAGGGTCTATCTGAAAGATGCGAATATGTGTACTTAACCCTTTCTTAGTCGCGTGGGCTACGCTCGTAGCCCACTCTATTTTGAAGCTAGATTATTAAACGGTGAAAGACGCTACGTTCGCACGCCTTTTAGTAGCTGTCGCTTAGACATGATAACAGTCGGTAAATACCCACTAGCTATAAAGCACGGCTGCTCAAAATATTTGAAGATCAATGTCACTGGGCTACGAGAATAGCCCACGCGACCAAAGTCGTAACAGTTTTTATAAAAGCATTTTATCAGTGTTTCCTACATTTTTTCGTCTTAAAAAAATATATTTATGGTAAGTATCACCTAGTACTTAGTGTAGTACTTATATTTTAATGATTCTTTGCGCGATCGATCTTTTTTGTTTATTTACAGCATCGGTTGTCAGGACGGTAGGTTGTGTTTACTGGTTTCCAAGTCTAACACTTCGGTAAGTAATTTACTTACCGTTCAGACGTCGGTAAGTAAATAATTGGCAGTATTGGCAACCTCTACACAATAGCTTATGCAGATGATCTAGCCATTCTGCTAACAGGAGGATTTGAGGAGATACTCTGTGCTTTAATGCAAGAGGCCCTCAACATCATAGAACAATGGTGTAAAGACCATTCTTTGTCAATAAATCCAAAGAAGACAGCAATGGTACTCTTCACAAAAAAAAGGAAGCTTGCAAAACATCAAGTGCCAATGCTCCTAAATACCGAATTTAAGTTCTCATCAGAGGTGAAATATGTAGGTGTCACATTTGACAGTATGTTAACATGGAACTCTTATCTAGAAAACAGAGTAAAAGCATACATCTCTTATGAACAGTGTCGCAGAACCATCAGCCGTACCTGGGGAATGTCACCCAGGGTTACTGCCTGGACCTACACTGCCATCAACAGACCTATGCTAACGTACGGCGCGATTGCCTGGGGAGTTAAAGCAAACCAGCTGGAAGTCGTCCGTAAACTGGATCAAATTCAGAGACCAGCATGCCTCAATACAACAGGAGGCATGAGAACCACACCAACCAGAGCGATGGAGGTGATCCTTGGTCTCACTCCCCTTGACATACACATCAAGGAGGTTATTTTGATGACCATGACACCCTTACGCTCTACCGGTATACAACCTGACGTAGGATCTGGTAGATTGAGACGTAACCTATGGCGTGAGGCACTCAATGAGGTCCCACTACTGCAGGCAAATACGGACGCAATCTCCCCACAATATGACTTCCACAGGTCCTACAAGGTAATCATTAAATATAACACACAAGACACATCAGAAGAAGGCGCACTCCGCATCTTCACGGATGGCTCTAAAACCAATATGGGCTCAGGATGTGGAATTTACTCCAGATCTCTGAATCTAAACATCAAATGGGCGATGGGCTGTAATGTCAGCGTTGCTCAAACAGAGCTCACTGCTATCTACATCGCCGCAAAAGAGATTACCAAAAGAAACGCAGGTAATAAAATTCACATCCTTACGGATAGTAGACAAGCACTACTAGCCCTGAACAGACCACGTATCACATCAGGCCTAGTACTGGAGTGTCACCTGTCCCTGATCGAAGCCTGTAGCAACACTCTAGGCTCGATCAAGGGGCACAGTAAATCGAAAGGTAACCACATTGCCGACTCACTAGCCAGGAAAGCAGCCTCCCAAAAACTCTTGGGACCTGGCTCTTCCATTGGTCTGTCGGCGTCGGCTATGATTGACCTAATAAAGGAACACTCCCTTCATAAGTTTAAGGGTAGATGGGACGATGCAGAAGGTTGCAGGCTTTCCAAGGAACTGCTGCAGTATCCGGACAGCGAAGTAGCCAAAAAATACGTGACTATGAACAGACAGAACCTTCGGACAGCCACGGGTATTCTGACCGGTCACTGCCACCTAAGAAAACACCTCTACAGACTGGGTCTGTCTGACACTTCACTCTGTAGAGGATGTGAACAGGAAGATGAGACTGTCGAACACATTCTTTGTGAATGTCCGACACTATCTCAATTTAGGTTTTCCGTATTCGGCGAGTATAGGCTAACACAAGCCAGCATGAGGGAGCTTACTTGCGGCGACGTTATCGCCTACTTCAAACAAGTAGGCTGGATGACGAGCCAGAAGGAAGTCTGAACCTCGGAAGGATGCACAATGGGCCAATTGTGGCCTAAGTGCTGTGGGGGTCACCCACCCCTCAAATTCTTACAGATACAGATTTCCTGTATTAATATAACATATATTAACAAAAGGTTGTATTAATCCCATTTTTAAAAGTTTTAGATTAGTCAAAATTCAAATGGGCTACTAGTGTAGCCCACGCGACCAACCTAATGACAAAACACCACGCGCCTAACGAAAGGTTAAAGTGCTGATTCTTTTATTGAGTTACACTCCTTCATCAACTGAGTATCTTTCAAAATTTCAAATAATAGGCTAATTCAATCAATTAAGAAATTTAATTTGTATTCAATTCTCAAAATAAAATATAGGAAAAGTCAAATCAAATTGAAATGGTACCTGTGAAAATTCGTGAGCTTCATACCAAGATAACGATGAAGGAAAAAGGCTGTTTTCCAGGGAATCAGTGATAATATTGACAAAAAAGAAGATTACATCAAAGCTGATAATACTATTCGATCAGTACTGCAGACGATGAACTTGCAGAACCTGGTGCATTGGGAAAAGTGAGCTGAATAATTCATGGGTAATGGTACAAAGATTCAGTTCAACTGCCTGGGCTGTTGAGCCCAACCTAAACATAAATGAATGAAATTTCTCACCCTCCCAGGTTTAAATATTCCTGCCATGAAGTATCGTTGCCCAAAACATTAAAGAAAAGGGATGATTCGTACTTCAATCTACTATGAGAATTGATGGAAAAGCTGAGATTCGGTAAATATTGTATTATTGCATTCCATGTGCATTTGGCCTATTGGGGATACCACAATAACAAAAAAGCGTCACTAACGCTCACTTATGATGTGAGGAATAAGTTTTTTGGCCAAAATACGAGCTGGACTTGGCGGCGCTCGTACACCAAAACTATCCATTTCACAAAAAAAAAGGTGACTACACAAATGATTGAAATTTTTTCATGTTTATTGAAGAATATAACGATTTTCATCGTTAAATGAGGAGGGAATGAGATGCTGTCAAAAATCTGGTTTTATTGTTATTTTACCAATATGGCTTTGCGAGCTTTGCAGTCGATGGAGTAAACATTCCGATAGAGGACGTCAAAACATATGGAGCTACCAATTTTTAAGTTTTTATTAAAAATGTCCAGGTGAAATAACCGAATAACTGAACTAAAAGTATTCTAATTAATGCCGAGAAGCAATTGATAATTAAGTTAATGAGCACAAATTTACATGACTCGTTTGATAACCAGAGGTTACTGCGACATCAGCTCAACTTAGTTTATTTAAGCAGATGTTATTTATTATCAAAACCTGCCATATTTAAATTAATAGTTCTACGGCTATGATTTAGTGAATGTAATTTACATTTCCTGAAATCTTCGAATAATTCCGAATAAAGAAAAAAAGTCTGTCGATCACCGAACGATATTTCTTTGTCGGTCTGCGATGATGCGTCGTTATAAAGATGATGACTAACTGTCAACAATCTCCACCAGTATGGAATTGTATATAAAAAATAAATTCTTTGCTTATTTTATAATCAACAGTAGAAATATAAATCTTCATTAACGGTATGGCCGCTCTTAGTTTTACATTTTTTTTTGTTTTGTTCAATTCTTCGTAATAATTTTCTTCAATTATATTAGTAATGAGAAATTTTTTAATGTATGATAAGTTATAGATATAGCACAGTCAAGGAACGAACTATACTGTGGTTATAGTTATAAAATAATGAAATCACTATCCAAAGAAACTAGTTATAATAATGTCAGACTTTAAATCCACTTTACAAATCTTAAATAATCAAAATTGTCATAAAATATACCGGGTGGTCCTTAAAAGTAATTGTACATAGAAGTACAGTACCTACAATCTTCCCTTTAAAATACAGGGTGATCATTCGAATTCCGACACATTTTTTGAGTCCATAATTTGGAAACCGATATTAAGATATTAAGATATCGAGAGGCGGCTTTGACTGAACGGCTTCAGGAATTAAGAATTTATTTTTCGCGCTCTTGCCAATTTTATTTTTTCCCTAGACTACAGAAATAAACTTGAGTTTTTTGGAGATCAATACTTAGACATTTTAAATGAAGCACCCTGTATGTTTTTGTACCGTCGGATTGGCTGAAGCTTCTACTTTTCAAAAATTTATGGTTTTATAGCAATTTAAGGTGTTCTTAAGGAGCAGATTATCTTTAAAAGATTAACTGCAATTCGTTGACTACAGTATAATTCCGTACATTTTTGTCAGCGCATAACTTCTAAGCTAATCATGACATCGAGATGCTAAACGCTGCTGCCAATTTAGTATTTTTTCCCTTGACTCCAGAAAAAAACTTGGGTTTTTTGGACATCATTATATGGATTAAGTTATTGTTGTTGAAAACAGGTCAAATAGAACAATTTATTGAAAACAAAATACAAAAAATAAGTAAAAAATTATATGTAGGTATGTGCTCAATTAACCTACATAAATTCTTTAATACAGAATTTGTAGAATATGCCCACCATTCATGTCAATACATTTATGCAAGCGTAAATGAAGATTTAAAAAAAAGTCTCTCAACATTTGTGGTTGAATATTATGTTTAGCTTCTCGATGTCATGACTAGTTCAAAAGTTATGCGCTGACAAAAATGTACGGAATTAATGTAGTCAAGGAATTGCAGTCTATCTTTTAAAGATAAGCTGCTCCTTAAGAACACCTTGAATTGCTATAAAACCATATATTTTTGAAAAGTTGAAAAGCTTCAGCCTATCCGACAGTACAAAAACATACAGGGTGTTTCATTTAAAATGTCTAACTTATTCATCTCCAAAAATCCCAAGTTTTTTTCTGGAGTCTAGGGAAAAAATACAAAATTTGCAACATCGTGAAAAAAAAATTTCCTGATCCCAGAAGCCGTTCAGTCAAAATCGCCTCTCGATATCTTAATCGGTTTCCAAGTTATGGGCTCATAAAATGTGTCGGAATTCAAATGATCATTGATTTAAATCGCAATATTTTAAAGTGAAGATTGTACTGTACTTTTATGTACAACTACTCAAGGACCACCCTGTATAATTCATTTAAAATCCAGGAGGTGAATTGTAAGCCGATAATACAATTTTAGAAGTGTGGACCTTAGAAGGAGATGAGGGGCACCCCCTAGTGGGGAAAAAGATACTAGAATTAACTAACATTTTGTAAAAATTGCTGGTTTTTGAAACGAAAAGTTTTCTTTCCGTTTCTCATGAAATGTACCCCTGCTGAAATATTGAGATATTGAACATATTTCACTAGTTTTATTTTTTTTTTGTTTGACACCGGATTTCCTCTAAAAAAGACTTGGCACAGATAATAATTAACATCTTATCAAATATATAAAAAGAGAAAAAGTATATTATTGCACTATAATTTAAGACGTGGCACGCACAAGCTTTTAACTGTGTGACATGAGGGATGTAAAAACAAAATATGGGAATATTTTCTGTACGTTCCTTGTGGTGTACCCATTATTTTTGTGGTGATTTTTTGGAAACCAAATAATAATATTATTTTCCATATATGTTAGTCACTCATTTCTAGGCAGTTTGTGGAACATTTCAATATTTACAAACAGGAACGTAATAGAATTTTGAACTATACCCCAATATTAATAATCTTTGCCAAATGAAATAATTTTCTCGATGTTGAATGAAGACTCTTTTTATTAAAAAAAAACATCGAAAATTTTTTGTTATATACAGATATTGAATAGTCTCAATGTTGGAGAAAACATGTCTGCCTTATTAGGAAACTTATACCTGGTTTGCACTTTCAATGGTTTGTTCAATATGTGACACAAGGAAAGTTGATTGTTGTAATGTAACGCCAAGATCTTTTATTTCTTCACGTCTCTCAAAAATTATATCATCTATTTTATAATCAAATTCAATATATCATTCCTTCCGTGTTTTTATTGATATGAAACATTGTCTACAGTCTACATTCAAGTTTAATTTATTCAATTTACTCCAAGACCAAACATGCTTCTTCTAACTTACATTGCCAAAAAGACAAAACTCAAGTTTTTATTTAACAAAAAATGTGACTGAAACAATTTAAAAATAAAGATTATTGGTGCTTTTCAACATTATATCATAGGTAGGATGTATTTGATAATAAAAATGATAAATATTCAATTTGCTATAGTCTGTTTCTTATTGTCTGACAGCACGCGAAAAGGTCACAGATGCTAGTCAGGTAGTAAACCATAAGTGTCACCGTTCATCTAAGGAATTTATTTACTATTTAATTTTATACCCGATCTGATATATAAAGGCAATATGAATCTAAATTCGGTTAGTTAAAACAACTTGATAATTTCCAAGAAACATTACAATATACTAGGGATTGTCCTAATGACTACTTAGAAATTTTGAAGGTATATACGGTGAAACTTGGTCTCGGGAGAGGAAAAATGAGAATATATCTCCACCTAAAAAGTCAACTGGAAGAAAACCACTTGACCTTGATGAACATATGCAAAATACAAGAAGACGAAGATCCGAACGAGATCCCAACCCTCGACATAATTCTAAGAATGGTAAAGGAGGACGAGAATTTGCCTGACATAGGGCGAAAAACTTTGTGGAAAATATCACACAAATTAAATTTTACTTGGGAGAAGCAAAGTCACAAATCAGTGCTAATCGACAACGAGCGAATAATATGTTGGAGACGACAGTATTTACGAGATATCCGAAAATACAGACAGGAGGGAAGACAAATCTATTATCTAGATGAGACATGGCTCAAAGAAGGACATTCAGTGAAAAAAATATGGTATATATATAAAAATATAAGTATCAAAACCAGTCGTCAAGCTTTCATAGAAGGTTTATCTACTGGACTGAAAACTCCTATCGATAAAGGTCGCTGACTAATAATAACGCATATTGGATGCAATCAAGGGTTCGTTGAAGGTGGTTTACTGGAGTTTCAGTCAACATCAACCAAAGACTATCATGAAGGAATGACTGCAGATGTTTTCGAAGAGTATTTTACACAAATGGTCGAATTAATTCCAAATAATGCTGTAATCGTTATGGACAATGCCACTTATCATTCGCGATTAACAGAAAACCTTTCACCTACCTCTTGGAGAGAAGCTGATATTAGAAACTGGTTAATCGTAAAAGATATACCATTTGAGAATGATATGTTGAAAAAAGAACTTTTAAAGGTTGCTTCAGATCACAAGCTACAATTCAAAAAGTTTTTTATTGATGAAATAGCCAAGAATCGTGGGATAACAGTGCTTCGTTTGCCACCATACCATTGCGAATTAAATGCGATAGAGTTAATATGGGCCCAAATGAAAGGTTATGTAGCTAGACATAATAAAACATTTAAAATGAAAGATGTTCGTGAACTGATGAAGACTCATTGACAACAATAACTGAAGAGATGCTGTGAATCATGTAATTAAAGAGGAAGAGAAAATGTGGGTTTTAGATAACCTCATAGAACAAACTATAGAACCGATTGTGATCTCTCTCGACGAGTCTTCGGATGATTCTTGTATGGCCAGCGGAGAGGATGATACTATAGATTGAATTTTATATTTCCTATAAATGGTATGCTTACTTCACTTGACATACATTAAATCATTGTCAATAAATTTGAATTATGAAAATTAAACTATATTTTCTTCAATTAATTTAATTTAATAAAACTGAAAATGTAACTTGTTAATAGGCCTGAACGAATGAATTTTATTTCAACTGTAATGTCGACCGAATCTAATTAAATAAGCAGAATAAACTATTATCGTAATCTCCGCCACTGCCGCAATATTTATCGTTTATCTGGCATTGTTCAGTTTTATTACCATATTATATTTTGAGCTGAAACAGGGATGTATAGATAACCGATACAGACACCTACTTGTTTTGCATTAGAATTTTAGTATTTACTTGTAAAATTCTTAGGATCACTCTGTAAAAGATAAATTTCTATTTGAATATTTGATGAGGCTACTGTGCTGTCAGACATTAAGAAATAGAGTATAATTCATAATACACCTCAGTGGGAAATAGTGAGTTGATCGAGGTGAGTTATCTTCTATATCATTTCAGTTTCTCCTTAGACGATTTTGAGAATTTTTTGATATTATTTATGGATGATATAAAGCTGATTGTACGTGTTTAAATTCACACACTGTATATGCTCTCTTAGGAGTACCGTGACATAGGTTTGTTATGATTAAACTACAGCCAATTAAAAAATTGAAAAGGACCCCACGTTGAAAATGTATTTTTCACGTACGTACGTGGAGAATGGTAGTTATCGATTTTAACAGAGAGTACAAATTTGAAGCAAAATGAGCTCCGGTGAAGTAATTTTAACGGGTTAATTTTTACAAAAAAAAAAACAGTTTTGTTAAAATTAATTGAACTTGTTTATTTAAAAAACTCAGTAAGTCGCTTTCGAGAAACAGACAACTTTTCATTAAGCAATTAAAAAATATGCCACAAATCAAAAGATATTTCGATTCACTTTTTTGTAATATCGTTAACCTATAAATTATAGTGATTTGTTTCGTCCAAGACATTAGCATCTTAAATGGAGATATACGCTACCAATTAATAAAAATGATATAAAAAATAAGAGGTAATTATTCAAAGCGGTATAAGACAAGCATATTGCAGTTTCGTATATACGCACTCTTACATACACGTGCTCTGGTATTTTTGGCAGATTGGCACATTCGGACCGGTCCACTTACACCTGTCTTCCGACTTTTGAACGAACCATGAATTCAACACCATAAAAAAATACTTCAGTCATCATATGTATTCAAAATCACCTTGCGGTACAATATATGGTTTAAACTGTAGAGAAAATTATATTAAGTTTAAAAGAATTAAAGAAATTGATAGGTTCTATTTAAAAAACATTGTCTTTCATTATCCTCCATTTATATCATTGTAACACATATTCATCCAAATTGTTACAGAGTGGACAAAAACTCAACAGTTCTAGTCGCTGTAATGAACAGTATTTTTCATTGTTTGCTTTCTCATTTGACGTTGAAAACTGTCCTAAATATCCAAGAACAATTCCGTATAAGTAGTTGGTAATCCCCCAAATCAACGAAAGTTATTTGCAGGCGAGATTCGCCATATAAAAAATGTTTTTTGTCTACCACTATTTGAAAATTTCAACATTTCACATGTGCTTCTCCAAGTATAATGAGGTACATTATTCACCAGTGAATAATAGGTGTGGATAATGAAAAGGTCGCATGAGACATACAAATTTTCAACACGACGGAGATCCGATGCCATGTCTTGAACTCCTCACTTCACCAAGTCAGAGCCGTAAACCATCAGGCTATGAAGATATATATGTGATATATCGAGCACCACATTGGAAATGTTATTTCCATGTCCTTCAATTGTTGTACCTACACTGAAAAAGAAATAACTGGCAGCTTTCACAACTACAAGATTATAAATCCTTGAAATTATTAGAAACCTTCGCTTCCAATTCTCTTGGAATATCCCTGTAACTTTCTTCCACTAGTGGTTATGAAGTCAGTACCAGTATCTCCAAAAATAAGGTGGCTAACTATGAACATGGATCTTATTTAACGAAATACAGATGACAATGAATATAATATATCACCCGATTATGAGATTATTGATAAAAATACCACAAACTGAGTTGAATGTCATCACGTAGACAGATATGATATGATTATGATTAAGAAAAGATTATAACCGATCTCAGAAAAAGTGATAGGAGAATACCAAGCTGACTTCAGAAAAGGGAGAGGATCAACTACAGATCAGATATTTACAATGGAGGAAGTTTTAACATCATGCTATGAGTACAAAATACCTGTACTAGTACTTTTCCTTGATTTCAAGCAGGCATATGATTCTATCTCCAGAAGTAACCTGTTAAAGGCTTTGAATGAGTTCGAGACCCTAAGAAAATTGGTGAATCTTGTGAAGATGACTCTCATCAAAACTACTAGTAGTGTAAAGATCAGAGGTGAAAGCAAGTTTTGAAATAGGAGCAGGTCTGATGCTAGGTGACCCCTTGTCAACATTACTATTGAACTTTGCATTATAAAAAATTGTAAGAAACAGCAGATTGAATAGAGAGGGACACATTTACTATAAAAACCATCAAGTTATTTGTTATGCGGACGATATGGCCATAATTTAAAGAACAGAGAAGGATTTGGGTGAAATTACACAGAATTTGATAAAAGCGGCTGCTAAAATGGGACTTACGATAAACGAACTGAAAAGTAAGCTGGTGAGACTCGGAAACCAGACAACAAATGACAAATTTAGAGTAGAAACCCAAAAAGCAATCATCGAGTTTGAATATGTGGAAGAGTTTATATATCTAGGAGCCCTGTTAAATAGTGAATGTAATGAAGAAAAGGAAATTAATTATAGAATCATGGAGGCTAACAAAAGTGAAGGAGCAATAAATCACCTATTACGGTCAAAGCATCTGTCAAGGAAATCAAAAGTAAGATTGTACAATACTATGTTAAAGCCTACGATATTGTATAGTTGTGAGACATGGGTTTTAAACAAAAACAATAAGAAAGTGTAATTAGATGGGAAAGGAAAATGTTAAGAAGAATTCTGGGATGGAAAAAAGTAGAAGGGATGTGAAAAAAGTAGAAGGGATGTATATGAGAAGGACTAACGAAGAATTATATAACATTTACCGTGAACCCAAAATAGATGCAATATGATATTAAATAGTCGAAAGAAAGATGTTACAATAGCATATATTATATTGTTATAGTTTGATTTCCACAAATTCCACGAAACCGGAAACAGTTGGATAATAAAAAGTAGTTTTGTAGATCAGCATATTGACAAGCACTCATTACATGTCTGCATTAATTTTGTCGATGTAGTCCTCTCCAAACTCTCACCTTTATTAAATCAGAGTAAAGACAAAACCTAGCTCCAACTGTGGACAACATAGAACTCCATTCTTGAAAATCCCAATGCACTCGTTGTTGTGACTTAACATGGGAACCCACAAGTAAGATCCAATTTTGTGATTATACAGGTTCCATACTCAGTCTTCAGTATCAAATATTTGTAAAAAGATAAGATACCATCCTCATCAAGTACATGTCCTATCCATAAATGGTTTGAGAGGACCACGATCGCAAAACTTAAATTTTGTGAACTGTCTGGTTATTCTGCAATTTCTTGATTTGACACAGCCTTATATCCAAATTTCCAAAACTTTATACCGCAGTATATGGTTTCAATAGGATGGTAGACTGCTCAATTCCCATTAGTTATTTATTTATGTAGTTATCCAAAATCTGAAGACATTATCGGTAACCTCGAATCCCGAACCAAGCAGAAAATGCAGAACGTAACGCACAGATTGAGTTATTGTTTAGTGGTGGAGAACAATGTGTACGTTAGGGTGTCCGTTATTTACCAATTTGATTTTTGACTTTGCAGCGCCTCGAAAATTTTTAGTTCACGACCTGAAAAAAATATCAGACCCATATAAGTCCTTGATATTCATAATAAACCGTGCCTCCAAGACGATACATTTTCCATTTAAATAACATGGGGTTTTGGCACTTTTTACGATTAATTTTAATGTCTCTATGACAGTTTATAAATGGCAATGGCAAACAATCATTTTTGTAGAAAATTGAACGCTCTACAAAAGCTTTCTCCTAATACTTTTCGATATATTCACTTGCTTAAAAGTTATTCAAGGTTAAAGTTCAACCAAAAATAACTTATCATATTCTTTTGTATTTTGACCAAAAAAACTATCGTTGTTTATATTGAAATTCATTGTTTATTGCAAAAAATATTACAGACGATATAAATTAAAATTAAATTATTACATTTTATTGATGAAAATATGACAAATTTTCCAACACTTTGATGAACAAAATTCATTTAGCTAAGCACGAAGATCAGAAACAGTGTTATTCAAATTGTGAGTAATTATAAAAAAAAATTTCCAAATGCCACCAAAGAATGTTTAAGAAAATAAATTTTGTTCATCAATGTGTTGGGAAATTTGTTATATTTTTATTAATAAAATGTAATAATTTAAGTTTAATTTATATCGTCAGTAATATTGTTTAGTTATAGACATATTCAACACTATTTGTAACTGTGATACAGTTGAAATTCGATATTTTTTGCAATAAACAATAAATTTTAATATGAACAACGATAGTTTTTTCGTCAAAATACAAAAGAATAGGATAAGTTATTTTCAGTTGAACTTTAACCTTGAATAACTTTTGAGCAAGTTAATATATCGAAAAATATTTGGAGAAAGCTTTTGTAGAGCGTTCAATTTTCTCCAAAAATAATTGTTTGCCATTGCCATTTATAAACTGTCATAGAGACATAAAAATTAATTGTAAAAAGTGCCAAAACCCCATGTTATTTAAATAGAAAATGTATCGTCTTGGAGGCACGGTTTATTATGAATATCAAGGGCTTATATGGGTCTGATATTTTTTTTAGGTCGTGAACTAAAAATTTTCGAGGTGCTGCAAAGTCAAAAATCAAATTGGTAAATAACTGACACCCTAGTGCACGTTCATTCATCATCAATTTTATTCCATGAATGATAAATTGTTTTCAACAACTCTTTGATTCATGGTTCACCCTGTGCCAATTTAAATCAACTTGGGATGGTATTCAAAACAATATATTCACGATAATTAAGAGGCCCGGATAAAATTGTCAGTGAGAGCCGAACTTAGCATCCGAAAGTTTCAGCAACTTATTAGGATAATAAACAAATTTATAGCTTGGTAACTCCAGCAAATAATTTGGTGAGATATTTCATTCTGCGGTGCATAACATTTTACGATATAATTAAAAATGAGAGCAATTTTAATAAACGTTAAAAACATTAATAGCCTTATAAAGTTATACTAATTGAATGAAAAGACAAACCGAAGATACAATGTATCAAATTGTGAGAAAAATCAACCACTAAAATGCCACACATCGAGATATTAAATATCTCTATGTCGCCTGCTGTCTACCCGTTATAGTGATTTTTAATGAAATTGTGAAATATTTTATTATAGGTTAAATGTTTGAGCAGTTTATTTAATTATCTGAAAAGACCTTTAATCATATTTACCATATATTATAAGTTTTGTCCTTTGTCCATTGAGGAATTTTCCAGGACCGGATTTAGAATGAATTTTTGAAGCTGAAATTCAGAATAAACATAAAACTATAATTAAATCACTGTTACTATTGTAGAGCAGCATTTAGCTTCAGATATAGGTTTCAAAGATGAAAAAAAACGTTATTACATACAAATGTTTCTATATTTAAACAAAGTTCCTACCTTTCTTCTACTTCTTGAATTATCTTCTTCATTCAATGAAGATTGACAACAATGATAGTGAATGCATTTCTATCCTTCGCTACCCCAAATTCCTTATATTTTCCAACCACATGGTCTGGTTTTCACTCGCTCCAGTTTTTTATTTCCTATAAGGTGTACGAAGGCTCATAACTTATAACCACCGTGCCCTTAAGACTTCATTTCCTCTTTTTCCTACCACCCAGCATTATGATTCCCATTGGTGTAATCCCTTCCAGTCTTCATCCATTCAATAGTTTCATCTTTTCGTCTCAACCCTTTTTTATAAATCAGCTTTTGTAACTTTCCAAATTTCAATATATCTATCACTTTTGATAAACTAAACTAAACTAAACATAGACGATGGTGATAATGTTACTATAGTACACATGGTACAACTGAAGATGTGGGACTGTAAATATGTCAGGTCAGTTCGGCTTCTCCTTTAAATCATGAAAGCAGTCTGTCATCATCTCCATACTAATCGCCGCCGTGGAAGGAAGTCTTTACAAACTCAAAGTTGGTAATCTTATTATGGTAAAATTATGGAATCTATTATTAGTGAGTTCCTTCTCCAACAAAATGTCATACCTCTTCACTAACATGGTTTTGTTCGAAGTCGCCTTACCATGTCCAATCTTCTTCACTGTGTTAATGACTGGACAAAAGCTTTAGACAACAAAGATCCGATTGACGTCATTTATTTAGACTTTTCCAAGGCATTCGATAAAGTCCCAAAAAGAAGACTTTTATATAAATTAGATCACTTTGGCATACGGGGTAGCCTGAATTTATGGATCCAATTTTTTATTTTTTTGAAGTCAGAGTCGGCCGAGAGTTCTCCAATGACAGGCCAGTTTCTAGTGGTGTACCACAGGGTTCCGTCCTTGGCCCATTGCTGTTTGTTGTTTACGCAAGCGATCTTCAAATATTTGTCTCAAACTCAGTTTCTTTTCATGCCGATGACACAAAAATATTTGCTAACCCTTTAAGAGACCATCTCACCCTCCAAAACGCCCTACACACTATACAGCGGTGGTGTTTGGACTGGTTGCTTCCCCTGAACATTAATAAATGTAATGTACTCCACATTGGCAAGACCAATCCCAATTTATCATACAACTTAAATGGGCAGTTACTAAATACGGTTACCAGACATGATGACCTAGGCATCTTAGTGAACTCAAATTTATCGTGGAGTGAACATGTTGTGTCCGTATGCAACCGCGCGAAATCCAGACTCTATCTGATACAAAAATCGTTCTCTAGAGTGTCACCTGAAACTTACTGTAAACTGTACAAATGTTACGTGCGTCCTATTTTAGAATATGCGGGTCCTGTGTGGTATCCTGATCTTATTCGCAACCAAGTTTTATTAGAAAACGTGCAAAGGAGGGCTACTAGACTTGCATTCGGTCGCGTAAGGCCTTTCTATGCGGAGCGACTGACTGGGGCGAATCTCATCTCGTTCCAAGACCGTCGACTTCGGGGAGACTTGATATTATGTTATAAAATCATTAAGCACAACTTTGGTGATCTTCAATCTATGTTTTTATCCAACACTGATCTTAGACTGAGAGGTCACCCATTTAAACTTAAGAAGGAGTCCTTTAGATCCCGAGTAAGACAGCACTTTTTACCAAACAGAGTGTTTAATGTCTGGAACAATCTTCCTGATGATGTTGTTGACGCACCATTAGTTAACGCATTCAAGAACAGTATTGATAGACTTCTATTTAATAGTTAATAGTGCGCATTGTTGCATTTATTACTTATCTTTTTTCGCTGTATAGTTGTTGCGGCTATTCTTGAAAACTACGATTTTGTTAATTATTGTTAATTTGTCATTTATTATGTTTATAGGCGTTTAAGCACTTATTTATGTTATCAGAATATGGGCTTCATAGGTTCTTACCTCAGCCCTTATTTCTATTGTAATAATAATAATAATAATAAAAATCTTATTATTGGTCGCCAGATATTGATTATTGCTCACTGTCCAAATTTTCCACTCATCAACTTGAAAACATGACGATTTAAGTATATTTTTCCATTTTGGGTTACCACAAAAATATGGTAATGAACGTATTTCCAGACTAAAAGGATATTCTGGCCCAAAATCTGCCTAAAAAGGAACACCACACTCCTGGTCAAGAGGAACTCTTGAAAATATTGAACCTGAATAGAAGTTAAATGAAGAAAGTGACACCGTTCACTGAACCCTGAGGAAGTACATGCATAGGTACTATTGGTAAATACGTAGATTAACCTATTTGTCACCAATGCATGGAGGAAGAGGAAACAACTGTCTACGAATGCGAACCATTGATGTACTGAAGATATTCTTCCTACTTTAGGGCTCATGCGCCAAACGAAGGATTTCTGCAAAAGCAAGCCAGTGGATCGACTGTGGAGCCTGATAGGTTCCACATGAACAGTACAACCAAAAAGAACAAAAATTCACAAGGTTGAGGTGCCGATGAGTTGAAATCTTGTGTTAGTGGGCTGAAAAAACTAATAAATCAAGCTAGAGGATGAGAAACACCTTGAGACGAAAAGAGCATTCATTATATTCGTTGTTTTTGATTCTCTCCATTCTCTCTGACAGCAATCACATTTCCTAACCTCACCAACGGTTGCCAAGGAATATACAGTGGTTATTATTGATTTTCTGTCCATAAGGTTTTTTCCTTTTTGGCAAATAGTTCTGGTTGAATGATTTACAGATTTTAATTTTTTTCATTTCCACCCAAAAACCATCAGGTAGCGATTTTTAGAGATTCTTAATACTTCTGAGCATGCTTACAGTTGTCAGAACCAAACATGAGCCCCGGAAAATATGCGAACTAAGATAAGGTCATCGCAAACAACCAATCAAGAGCCAATGTTAACGATTGTCCATTAGTAATTGTTAATTATAATCGAAATAATATGACCGAGTGAATTCATCAACATACATCATTTTATTCATTCTGTATCAGTGTTGTCAATGCTAGGATGATTATCCGATTTTTAGACAATTCCACTAATTTGGATCCAATAGTGTTTCGAATATTTTGTAGAATGGATATATAAAATGGCTATTGTTTTGGGGGATTTTCCATATTGACTGGGGTCGAAGACTTTATTAAGATAACCAATGTGTCCTTTTGGTAATTTTGACAAACTCTGATAATTTGAATAGTAAGTTCGGGAAATTTTTATTCTTGCATCGGCAACACCTAGCTTTCGGGGCTGTTAATAAAAATGAGCACTGGAAAAAATTACATTTCTAAATATACCAAATAGGTCACACTATTGATTTGAATTAAACAAAAAGTTAACAAACGGCATTCGACGGCTCTATTCCAAAAGATCCTGATGTGTGAGCAGATAGATGAAGGAATAGGATTCATAACCAGTTCATATTTTATTGCTTTCCATAGAAACTTGACCCTTCTTTTTCATGACATTACTACAGAGTCATGTAATTGGAGAATATGGACATTTATGGCAAACGGTAGTTTTATTTTCGGTCCAATATAAATTTTTTTATTAATATCTAGAGTTACATTTTTAGCAAGTTTGACTTTGTTCACATATCTCTTAACAGTTGACATTTTATGGTATCGATATTTGGTTATCGATTCAAAATATCGAATTGTTACTACAAAAATACAACTACAACACGCCCACCAGGGCTCACGTTTGCTTCTGCCAACTGTATCTTGATATAACCCCATAACCTTGAGTATGTGTAACATTTTTGCTGCATTTTTTGCCTGTAGATGACTGCTGAACAGTTAATACTCGAAACATTGGTATGAAAAGTGTTAAGTTTAAAAATACGGCTCTGGCCAATACCTATAAAAAGATTTTAAATAACCCTATTATTTGACTGCGTCTTTTACCTGAAAGTTACCCAAGGGCCAACACTTTAGAAAAAAAAATTATTTACCATGAAAAATATTCAGTACTTCATATTGATTATCAATTTGATATTAAAATGGAAGCAGTCTTATTTTAAAAAGTATGCATAACGGGTATGAAAATTACTCGGGTTTAATGTTAATAACGATATTTTAAAGTCAAACGGTTCTATAAGCTGTAAATATTGTAATGATTCCCTTTAATATGAAATATCGTAATGAGACTTGAAAGGGCACTTTTATAATTTTTTAACCGTTTTGCCATGCGTACCAAAATTTGGACTCGGGCTGTTATTTTGTATTACGTAATGTTGGTGAATAGTAGGTATTATTACGTCGTCTTCCTCGCATAAAAATACATTTTTTCATTTAAAATGAACTGCAATTAGATAAAAATGCAGTTAGACACGACAGCACAAGATTATACTCAAGATGGTATTGCCAAACTTTGAAGAATGTTAAGGAAGTACCTTTCTCCAGTATATTCTTAACTACTGAACCTATCTTAACCAAAATTTCGTTTGATCCAACTTGAGAGATATGATAGTTCATATCTCAATTCATAATTGCAATATTTTTAATTGTACGTAATTTGTTAATCATAATGACAAAGAGTGATAATAGATGGCGCTTCATTAAAAGTCCATAGTGTTACCGCGAGACAAGATAAGATAATTTGGGCCTCTCGTCTGGTCTCGCTTCACTCGTGATCTAAACCATATATTATAGTCCAAACCAAAAGCAAAATTTTGAGGCGTGTAGGTTGGGTTTTATTATATTTGACATAAATTGTGTGCAATATAACTCGAAAACCGCTGGTCCAATTATAGACATTATATTATAGAAGAGAAGAGAAATTAGGAAATATTTTCAAAATCTCAAAAAAGTATCAGTTTTTGTTCTAGGGAGATCGATAGAGACGAGAATTTCTCGACCTCGTCTCGGAGCTTTATTCAAGAGAAATCATCTTTGTCGTCTCGTCGAGACAGAAGGAGACGAAAGACGAGAAACTTTGGTTGGTAGGCTACTGATTAAATTAAAATTTATATTTTACCTGTTTGCAATTGTCACATTTGTAGTATTGTTAATTGAAGCAATTTGGAAAAGCAGAGAGATAAACAAAAACACGAACTCAGTTTCAGCTTCAAAGGGGTCCAGAATATTTATACTGAAATATTTATAAATAATCAAGTTTCCAGGAACTAGAAGAGCTCAATTATTCACTTGGATGGAACCTGGTATAATTATACTATACTCCAGAAAGGGCTTGGTTTTCCTGAGGTCATATTTTTGAAACAAAACAACCATCGAACAGACGTAAGTGAATAACGATTTTGCATGCCAGATTTGAAGACTGAAGAATTCTAATGCACTTTCTCCGTCAGTTGAAAATATACCTTTATCTACGACCACCTTTAAAAGTGGCATTTACGAACCAAAAAAAATGTGTTAAATCATAAATATATACGTTAAAAAGCGTGCGTGAATGAACAACGCTTTTTATATGGGACTTTCATTATAACACCCAAATGCGTGCGTGAATGACCAATGCTTTTTAAATGGGGTCTACATTTTAACACTTTATTTAGCTACGTAATTATCTAGTTGCCTTGAATTTAGTTGTTTGTTGTATAAACTTTTGTGCTGTCAGTGAATTTGACAGAAGTCTGTTTCATTCAAAATGTTGATTACACTTATTTTAAATGGAAGAACTTCGAGAAGAATGCATTTCTTCGGATTACACACCACCTGAAATTAGAATTCGTTGTGTATATACTATATTTGTTTACAGAAAATTTATTTTTTATGTTTTTTAACCCTTTTACAGCACATTTTTTCATTTTCTCTCCATGTGGTCGTAGATAAAGCTTTGTATGGCACTTGTGCGTCAAGTACTTTTGCGCACTCGTTGCAAAAAAGGCACTCGCTACGTTCGTGCCTTGCATTTTCGCAACTCATGCGCAACTTCACGCACTTGCATCATAAATAACTATTTTTTTAACAAGATGACACATCTGAAGACTGTTTCAAAAACATGCTCCAAACGCACCTTCACAGTGATAATTATATACAACAGAAGCGACTTAGTGGGAAGTTCAAAACTCGATCAAAATAACTGAGCAGTATTATACTAATCAGTTTTTGGGGTTACTGTAGTGAACTTTGGCAATAACATGATAAAATCACTTAAGTCTATTTCTGCAATAAATTGACTGAGAATTACATTTTTTAATAGAGAAGCAGCTTTTAAAAGATGTGTGATTCTACTTTCCGTTTGAAAAAAAGGTAGAACGTGTCGCGGGACACACGGTAGGAACTTTAGTTCCTTTTAAGCAAAAGTTATGTAATACATTTGACGTTATAGATAAACGATTTGCATATTCTTTGGTGGTTGAGTAGTAAGCACACCAGACTCTCACGCGGTAAACCCGGGTTCGATTCCCCGTGAGGAATTTTTTTTTATTGTTAATTTTATTTTTAAATGATCATTCTGATTAATATTAGTAACGACAACAGGTAGATGTTTGAAATATTTAGCAGAATATTCATTATTATAGATAATGGGTACGGTACCCTTCATGAGGGAGTCCGACTGGCAACATCTACTTATAACAGCATCGTATATTTAAAAAAGGAAACCGTAGCATTATACAAATTGGACATTCAAGAACTGTACGCTTACCACAAAATTAGTGGAAACATAAAATTGAATTGTTAAATTTTTAATTTGAAGTTATATTACAGTTTATAGAAATTTTCATTTTCTAGATTTTTTCCTAAGTGAGTCGTAGAAAAAATATGCTGCTCGACTCGTGTGGATTGTCCATATCGCACTTGAACGATTGAGCACTCCGCCTACGGCGTCGTGCTCAAACTTCGTCCTCGTGCAATATGGCCATCGTATCCACACTAGTTACACAAACTACAATTTCTTTCAAAATATGCCCTTTTACATTTAAAAACAACCTGCCAAATGTCAAATCAATTTATCCATCCATTTTAAAGTTATCGAATTAAAACATTCAAGTTTTCAAAATTTCAACACCCTGTATTTTGAAAAGTAAATGTGCTAGACCCCTTAATCGCGCAAAAAAAATTATGGAAATAATAGTAAAAATTGATCCGAACAAATTCAATCAGATCACCAGCACTGCGAATACCAGCTTTGCATAGAATTTCAATATAGCATCGGTGGTTCAGTGGTTAGAATGCTCGCAATGCACGTGGGCGGCCCGGGTTCGAATCCCGGCAGGAGCATATTATTATGAGTCGCTGCTTCGTAAACGAGAGAGAGACTAAGGAGGCACAAGCACGCAAGCAAGGCACATAACGAAGCAACGTAACATAACGTAGCGTAACGTAACGCGTAACGGTCAGATTTTTTGCATCGCGACCCCTGGTCGCTCAAACATAACCTGGCGTAAAGAACTAAAGTTCCAAAAAGGGTTACTACTGTAACTTGAAGCAAGTTAATTGAAGTTTTGGTATTGATTAATGTCAACTATTGATTTGAAAGAGTCATGTTTAAGGAATGTACCCATCTTGCTTTCTCACACAATCCATAGAAAACCTTCCTAGATTTATAATTATGGTTTTAGAGGACATCCAAACAAATAAATGGATCCTAAAATATTATAGAAACAGTAAATACGCCAATTTCATTAACAAAGCTCCCTGTTGAGTTGTTTAAGGATTAATTTGACGTTCACATATATGAAACGTCTTCCGATTGTTATCTCTTAATTGAATTAATGATGCTGACAGTCATATAATTAAAAGAACACAATATTCGAATTTTTATTCTGACAGAGGACAGACCACATATCGCGTAACGACTGCTTAAATGTTCAATGTGCCATATGAACAAAACGACCTCCAGGGTATTATGACACGTTGGCGATGTTTATTTTTATGTACTTACTTAATAGCTTACCGTAACGATTTTATGTTTTGGTATTTTATTTTATAAACTAGTAGACCCGACAGACGTTGTCCCTTGCTAACCACTCGTCTTATTATATACAAATATTGGAAAAATATTATTTTGATCGAAAACACTGTGCTTAAGAAAAGATAGGGATGCTGTGCAACGCTGAAGGTGGTATGTGATTTTTTAATTGTTTTTCTCGTTGAACAGACTATATGAGCTGCCCGTTATACTACAACACACTTTGTTTGAAGCAAGCATCTAAATCATTTCTCTCATTCCAAAATAGGGATAGCAATACACACAGCAGAGGCTGCAGATCCCAATAACAGTGCCGGGGTGTGTGAACATTTAAATGTAATAGGAATATTTATCTTAGATTTATTTATTACTCGAAAAGGATATATAGATAGATGATAGATGAAATTTATTGCATTCAAAGAATTTACAATTACAATTTTACAATGAAAAAAAAGTTCAAACACAGTAAATATCTCATTCTTCTAGTACAAAGGCCCTCAGCTTCAAAATATTGAGAAGATAATTCACAACTTTAGTTAATTTAAAGAAATCAGTGGTGTTAAAAATATCTATATTAATTCGCCAAATTATAATTATCACTCGAAGAATGAATTTCATTTGTCTCCAATAATAAATTATAGATATGTATGTATATATTTTGGGGTGACATTCACTGAGACCTAAGAGATCTATTGTGTCCCCTTACTTCTACTTCTAGTCTCAGAAACCTTCAGTCCTATTTCCCGGAGGAATTTTAGGATGTCTGCAGGCTTCAACTTAGGTAAATGTTCCTCTTCTATCCAGTAATCTCCTAGGTGCTGTGCTTTAGGATTCTGAAATGCTGTGCAGTTGGAAAGAATGTGGATGAAGGTTTCTTCTGCCATTCCACAAAATCTGCATTCTTCTTTCTCCACTATTTTTAGCTTTTTCAGGTGCCCATTCAGGCGACAATGTCCCGTTAGGATCCCTGTTGAAACTCTTAGCGCAGTTTTACTTTGACTAATGCATTCTTTTAATCTCAGCAGGTTGTAGTCACCCAGAGAGTCTTTGATTGTACCAGCCCTACTAGATCTTTCCAATGGTCAGATCTTCTCTTTTTCTCGGTTTTACTCATTTTTTCCAATATCACATTGGGGCTGGTTCCGCAGAAGGGTTCAGGCCCCCAGAAAGATATTTCAGTCCCCCTCTTTGCTAGTTCATCTGCTATTTCATTTCCTTCTATTCCAGTATGTCCTGGAATCCATAGTAAGGTGACTATATTGTTCTCGCCTAGTTCATTGAGTTTTTCTAGGCATTCCTACACCATTTTGGAACTGATTACACAAGAGCTCAGTGCCTTAATGGCTGCTTGACTAAGTATCCGACATTATGATAATCCTTTGTCTTCTGTATCCTTTATCAATATTGAACTGGGCGCACTTTCTTATGGCGTGGATTTCCGCTAGAAAGATACTTGGGGTTTTCCCAAGCTTTCAGAGTGTTTGGTTCCTGGCCCGAACACTCTCACCCCAGTTCCTTCTATTGCTTTTGAGCCGTCTGTGTACCATTGAATGTCATTATTTCCAAGTCTGGTAATGGTATTTGTATCCCATTCCTTCTTGTTGCTCAATTCCGTAACGAATTTCTTTGAAAAGTTATACTTTTCCATCTGATCATCTGAAGTGGGGAGGTAGTTTTTTTTAATGTTAATAGTCTGTATCTTGTTCTTATTGCAACGCTTTCCACCACTATTTGTGGAGGGGTGAGTTTGAGAATCACTTCCATGGCTGCCGTTGGGCATGTTCTCATTGCTTCTATAATGCATATACAGGCTAGTCTTTGAATTTTGGAGAGGTTTTCTCTCGTCGTCAATAGGCTAGTTCTACTATTCCACGCAATGGACCATAAGTGATGAATGGTCTCACTATGTCAGTGTACATCCAGCTCAGGATTCTTGAGTTACAGCCCCAGTTTCTCCCTGTCAGATTTCTGCACACCAGTAGAGCCATTTTTGCCTTGTATGTAATCTCCTTTTCGTGTTTGTTCCACAGGAGTTTACTGTCTAGAGTTAAACCTAGATACTTGACTTCTTGTCTCCATTCAATTTCGTTCCCATCAAGTTTTATGGTTTTGAGGTTGAGTTTTAGTGAAGGCTATCAAGATGGTTTTAGTGGGGTATGGTAACACATTCTCTATTTTCTGTTGATAACATGAATTTGTATTCTCATCAGAATGGGAACTGGTATTTATATGTCAAACGATACAACACTGGGAGTTTCTGAACTGTGAAATATGTGTAAAATTGTAGAACTCTTCAGAACTTGTTTACCTGAAAGGATTTATTGTGAACTTTCTTAGGAATAGTACACAACAATTAAACATCTCGTAAACATAATTCAACTAATAAATGAGTTCTCGTTAATTGATCTACCTTCAAATTTCTTCACAATATCTGTCACAAATGAATACAACATATATAACATATTTAGTAAAAATCAAAACAAACAAAGGTCAAATAATGTGCACATACTATATAAGTGGTTTTGTCACATGTACTGGACGATGCAGATTTACAAAAAGCTTCAAATGGACACACAAAATAATTAGTTAGGTTGCACGTAGAAATGAGCTATTTTAGTGGTTCATTTTTATGTCCTCTGATTGGGAATTGGTTCCATATTGATACCAAAATATTGCAATGTCATTTTCAAAAACTCACACGCTTATTTGTTTAAATGAAAAAAAAAATTCGAAAACTGCATTTCAACCAACCACTCCAAGATCAGTTTCTCATATCGAATTAAACCAAAATATAGAATAAGAATTTATTTTCAGATAATAATTAGGTAAAGAAGAATCTGATGGTATCAGGTCCAAATCAAGTTTAATTCGACTTTTGCCTACTACGGCTTCATCAATGTTTCTACTTAAAACAACATCTGGTTATTTGATAGGTATTGCCGTAATACGGTAGCAGCATTATATTAATGTAAAGTACCAATTTTATCATGGAAATCTGATACAATCACATTGGTTTAAAAGTGTGTGTGTTCTTTTACTCAATTAAAATAAGCAGTATAATGAGCTCACGAAAACCACACAGATGAAAAAAAACTATCTTGAATTTATGGACTAATTGTATAATAACTAATTATGGCATCTATTCTGTCACTGATTCTTTGAAATTTGAGGGCATCTTGAAGATAAGTTTTCAGCGGATCTTTGAAAATTTTAAGTAGATATGCTATTTTGCAAAAATACATTTTAGAGAACTGTAAAGAAATATTTATTTTATGGGGCTCCTTCAAAAATTCACATTGACGGACAGTAGGTCCGTTACGAAAATGGACACTATACATGTTTTTGTAATTTTTAAAATATAAGAAGTATAGTTTTACTTTTTCTGCTTAAATGAACTCAATTTTGATTAATTTGACTATATAATATAGGTAGGTTATCACAATTGGTTGGATAATTATGGAAATTTAAAGTGAAATTATTATTGTTCATCATACTTCATACATACTTATCATGAATACCTTTCAAGATTATTACATTTTCCTACTATTATAGCAGGTGATTTGGATTAGTTGGCACAACATCGGACTTCTGACGAAGAGTACTATTTAACAAATATTTGTCTAAGCCGTTTCCAGACTATGTCGAACAACAAAGTTGACTTTCGTTTTGTATGTGTGGACTAGTCGATCGAATTGGTCGATGGTTAGTCTGCACACGGATTAAAATTACAGTATTTTTATGACAAACATGTTTAAGTCAAATAAAAATTAATGATCTCTATTTATGCATAAAACTGTTTAGTAGGAAAGCAGGATAGGAATAAAAAACTTGCTGCTAAATATTTTGATCTATTAAAAAGAAAACTATACATTTTTGAAATAGATACCATACATTTATGAAATAGAAACCATACATTGTTAAAATTAAACATACCTTCATGATCTAAAATATAACCAACAATGGTATCCACAAGATAGCCTTGTCTATCCTTAAGTGTCCTCATTAATGCTTTCCCCATAGTAGTTTTTTGGAGTTCTTGGGTAGATCTGACAGGTTTAGGTAATTGAGAAATGTACATTGTGAGGTACATTTCGCTTGCTTGTTACTTCTACCTACTTGAATATTATTGTCATTTATTTCCTTACCTTCAAAGATATCTCACAATTCTTGTAATCGCCATGAGTTTCATAACTCATTCATTCTATTATTGAACTTATTTTTGTCCAGAGCACTTCAACCACATACTTCACAAACACAAAATAATTAGTAAAATTGCAAAAACTGATCTAATTTCACATGCAGACTGACCCCAAACGTATACAGGTGGTGACCGTTACTGAATAATAGGGAAGGGTGGGGTGAGAATTCTTTGTTTCAATCGCCACATAATTTGTAGGCTAATGTGATTTCTTACGGATGAAGAAATATGTGATTGGTAGCAAATACGTTTTTTTTCTCGTAACAATAAATGTACAATTATACTGAAATACTTATTTTTTCGGTATAAAGTGGATCTTATTTGAGGCTAATAATCTATAGGCTTATTTAAAAAATGTAAATTTCTGTCAAAGCTTTCAAATTATTTGCTATGAATATTTAATTTGTTGTTTCAAAGTGATGGAATATTATTGAAGATGTTAGGTTTTTTCCTGGGTAATGAAAACAATTTTTACTCAAATAGCATTGTTACATTTTATAACAAAATATTATATTGTGCTTCGTAGACTTTCATAGTTTCCGAAGAACAATTGTATGAATGTGTGCATAAAGGAGAACAAATTTTTTCACATTAAACAAATTACACTCGAATAAATCATTTTTTTATATCAAAATTTCCCAATATTTTCACGTCAATATGGCTTCTTGAAAATGAATAAGCAATGTTAGTTTTAAGCAAAGGGGGGTCAAACAAATCAGTGTATTTGTCTATAAATAACTCTTCTCTTGGTGTATGCCTTAGCTGTAAAATCGATCGGCCATTCTCGAATTTTCAATACAATATTCCATGTTATCAACTGTAGGTGCCTTATTTTAAACCAGGAAATTAGATATTTAATAACTGAATTATTTTTAAAACACCAATACCGTTATCGGCCATTTTGTCCGGGAAATCACAAAAATCGTTTAAAAAATAATTACTACAACCGAAGCTATTTCGATAATTACCGTATACTTATACGGAATTCATAACAATCATGAAGATTGCTTACGAGTAGTCATATCTCACGCCCCGATATTTTGATAACTCCAGTGAAAATTAAATAGGAAGCAACTACCTCGATTACCTGGGTTACCTTATAATTTGTAGGCTGATGTGGACTTTATGGGGAGTTTTTCTTCGATTATCGGCCCTAATCATTATGCGGTGTTATACACGAAGACGGATTCATAAGGTCTGCAATTTTAATGAAAAAATTTGTTATCGGGCTTGTATCACATTCACAAGATACCCTTTGCCAAGCTTAAAATGTAACAATTAATATTCAAACATGCCAAAAATAAACAGAGTGTTATACATGTGGAGCAAAAGTGTTTCTTTCGCTTAGCAAATAAAAGCTCAAAAAGTTTTCTAAACGCGGATATTTTGAACTATACTTGGAAAATAATTGGGTGCCTCTGCTCCTTCGTTGCCACCATAAGAGGGGTTTTTAAACATATGGAACAAACTGACACAAAGTTTGTGCGCAGCCTGTAGCGCACGGCGCCTTACAGCAACTAACAAACCCCGCCTCCCTCTACACAAAACTTTTCATTTTTAGTATTATTTCAATTTGAGGTTAGTCGTCATTTGTGAATTTTTTTTCATTTAATCTACTCATTAGCCTTTCTGCAAAGAAATTAATTATCTTTATCATTGGTACCTACTATTATCACAGCATTTATCATCACTTATCATAGGTAAGTTAAAAAAGTAGATTTTTAACCCTAACCGTTTGAGGTTGGGCTTTCGTAATGGAAACATTATTTTTCATTTTATCGTTTTTTTTGCAGACAAGAATGAAGGATTACCAAAAATTTGTGACCCAAACCAAAATAATATGCATGTATTTACTAGATACATATTTATGTAATTTAGGATGTCATTATAGTTACTTATGTGAATATGTGCTTTAATATTTTGAACACTGTATTTGTGTGCTTGCTCTGTAATATTGGTGTGTGCTTCAAGATGCTAAATTGTTTAAATGGGTACGTCAATTGAATAACTGCAAAAAAATTATACAAATAAGAAGTTTTTTTTCAAGTTTCCTGATCTAGATATTAAAGTCATAAATGGTTTGAAATAATGAACCTTACTCCATAAAAAATGAAAAGTGTTATTTGCGTGAAGATCACTTTGTTAAAAATAATTTTACAGACTTATTTAGATTGACAGAATTTGCACTTTCTTTCTAAACTTCAAAGTACAATTTACATCCCAATTCAGATTCAGGTATTGACTGTTTTCTAATGTTATTTTGGATAGCTTATTGTGTGAAAGATATTGAATTAATAATATTATATTTTCTCACTTGCAAAGGGATCTTTTTTTCTCCTACCGTAATTCCCTATAATATTACTCTAATACAATATTTGCAGTTGAATTATTTAGCACTATAATGTTATTTCTTAGTCTATGAAGACTTGACTTGAAAGACTGAAAAAGGTAGAACGTGTCGCGGGACACACGGTAAGAACTTTAGTTCCTTTTAAGCAATAATCAATTTTTTTGAATCAATAAATAAATACACATATTAATATAAGAATTTATTTTACTCTGGATGAAACTTCATTTGACAAAAATATACAGTAGTATTAATTATAAAAATCTTATCATTAAGTTGAATGGCACAAAGTACATAATAAGTATTCTATTAACTGTTATTAATAATGCAATGTATGCTGATAATCAACATTTTGCGCCAAAAGACTAGCTCTGAGACTGAGGAGAAAGCACGAGAGCCCACGCGCTCAAGGCACATAACGTAACAACGTAACGTAACGATCAGATCTTTTGCGTCGCGACCCCCAGCGCTCCAACCAAACGTAAAGAACTGAAGTTCTAAAATGTTAAAATCCACTGTATTTATAACTAGACTTTTTCATAAATAATTTTAGATCGTAAGAATTTGACAAGAAATGACAGATGACAGGAGATTCTTTCTTATTGAAAGAATTAATATGGAAAATTGAGTGAAATTACTAGCGTGACATTAGTAACCCACTTTGTAAGTAAAAATATTGAGAGAAAAATGTTCATTGTTAAAAAATGACAGATGACAAGTGACATGTTGCTTGATGTTTGCTCAAATTGCAACTTTCAAGTGAAAAATTTGACAAAAATAGAAAATAAAGAATTTGACAAAAAGATGAAAGATTTTACCATAAATAAACAATTAATATTGCAAATTGAGTAAAGTTACTGATGTAGATTAAGTTGCTAACTGTTTAAGGAGAAATTTTGACTAAAAAATAAATATAAAAGGTAGAACGTGTCGCAGGACACACGGTAGGAACTACATCTACTTATAACATCATCGTATATTTAAAAAATGAAACCGTAGCATTATACAAATTGGACATTCAAGAACTGTACGTTTACCACAAAATTAGTGGAAACATAAAATTGAATTGTAAAATGTTTAATTATTTGAAGTTATAAGTATTACAGTTTATAGAAATTTTTATTTTCTAGATTTTTTCTTAAGTGGGTCGTAGAAAAAGTATGCTGCTCGACTCGTGTGGATTGTCCATATCGCACTTGAAAGATTGAGCACTCCGCCTACGGCGTCGTGCTCAAACTTCGTCCTTGTTCGATATGGCCATCATATCCACACTAGTTGCACAAACTACAATTTCTTTCAAAATATGCCCTTTTACATTTAAAAACAACCTGCCAAATGTCAAATCAATGTATCCATCCATTTTAAAGTTATCGAATTAAAACATTCAAGTTTTCAAAATTTCAACACCCTGTATTTCGAAAAGTAAATGTGCTAGACCCCTTAATCGCGCAAAAAAAATTATGGAAATAGTAGTAAAAATTGATCCGAACAAATTCAATCAGATCACCGGCACTGCGAATACCAGCTTTGCATAGAATTTAAATATAGCATCGGTGGTTCAGTGGTAGAATGCTCGCATTGCACGCAGGCGGCCCGGGTTCGAATCCCGGCAGGAGCATATTATTATGAATCGCTGCTTCGTAAACGAGAGAGAGATACTAAGGAGGCACAAGCACGCAAGCAAGGCACATAACGAAGCAACGTAACATAACGGAGCGTAACGTAACGCGTAACGGTCAGATCTTTTGCGTCGCGACCCCTGGTCGCTCAAACATAACCTGGCGTAAAGAACTAAATTTCCAAAAACAAATATTAAAGTGCAAAATCATTCAATTGCAAACATTGTACAATATTACGCGTATGCTGAAAGCTTAAAAATTCGAAAAGCGCGCGTCTTGAGTGCTAGTTCGTACCTTCGTACCCTAATAATTCTGCCTTCAAGATATGAAATATTTCAAATCTACTGCAATAATCCTCCCATTTTTTTAAATTACCACAAAATTTGAAGATTATCATAGAATTTAAGAGATAAGTTTGGATTTAACGAACTTTATATAGTTACAGCTTAAACGAAATTTAATTTTTTCGAATGAATTTGGTATTTTTACGAAAAGAATCCCGCATGATGCGTATCGCTACAGCCATGTCTAGTCTGCTGTTCAAATCAAATAAGTCTTACAAAGATACACATCTCAAATATCTGCCATGGTGATAGCAGTCGTTCGTTTGTCGAATACTCCACGTCTATCACATATCATTTAAAAGAAAAGAATAGGAACAGAATGTTTGAAATGCTTCAAATCTTTTTTGTTGAACTTTTTCCAGTAATTTGGACCAAATTAGGTGGATTTTGTCGATACAAAATTACGATAAAATGTTCGGTAGCTAGTTAACAAGAGTTTTAAGAAATCTCCTTTTGCCTTGTTATTTTTATGTTGTCTAATAGGGTGTCGGAGATCGAATTCGTCAGATATCAAAAGGGTGAAAATAATTCGATCTGATTCATTCGATGTTTTTTCTTTTAGAACATTTCTTTAATTTTTAATTGATTTTTTTTGTCCAAGTAGAATTCTGCCGCCCTAGACAAATCTCTTTACATTAGTCTTGATTTGTAGTGAATTTTTATTAACCAAAGTTTCCAATTCTCCGAACGAATTGTTGTTTCAACCCCTACAACGTGGAACATTTTGAAGGTTATTGAATAAAATCAATAGGTAACAATTTCCAAAACAGAAATATACAGTTTGTTTTCAATTTAATGAGGAAAGAGGAGAATGTCCGTATAAAATCAGGATGGGTCTATGGGTCCATGACAAAATTTCTTTACTCCGAGGAGATATATTCGGATATATTCCGAATCTCAGGCGTGACGTCATCGCATATGAAATCTCTCGTTCAGAGAGCGGATATCGCGCCGATCGGTTTTCGGTTAGATGACTACTTAGCTAGTAACAGTATTGTGCTTGCTTATATGCTTATTATTTTTTATTATACGTTTTAGCAAACTCTAAACAGTGTTATGTTTGTGAAATGAAAACGTTTAAAAATAATTTAAACTATTCGACACAATGGACCAGAACCAGAGTAAAAAAGCTATAAATATTGTGCGGTTCCACAATATAAAAGTTCTACGATTAAAACATGTAACAAAACATTCATTTCTATCAATAGGGATGCAAAAAAACGGAAGCAGTGGCAGAAAATCATAAAAAGACTCAAAGCATTCACTGATAAGTCAACATACTTTTTTTGTGTATTTTTAAGATAGATCATCAACAATACTGGCTTATATTATATGTTTCAAAAAAATTATTTCATTTGATTCAAAGTCCGGATCAGCTTTAACAAATATCGCTTTTTTTACCAATGAGGTTGAATGTGCATCTGAATCTGATGTAAGCATTTGGAACTAATATCACCTGCTTCATCAAAATAAGTTTTCTCTGTTCTTTTAACATTGGTAATTCAATTTCCACTACACATTCATCAAAAAAAGCATCTGGAGAAGCTCTTATAATTGAGCAATATGTAGTTAAAAAAATTCCAATTTTTTTAAATTTTTTTGGAATTCGTTTTCCAAGAATTTCAAGTACGTTTTCAGTATTGTAATATCTAAATCTACTATTCGTAATTTATCTTTTTTTGCTTCTTCAAGGTGTTTTGAAAAACTCTCATTGATCGCCACTTGATTTTTTTCTTTCCAAAGACCATGGTGGTTATAAACTTTTTAAAGGTCTAAAGCTGATGATAAAGATAACACTGTCTCCGTAGTAGTAGTGAGCAATAACATGCTCACAGCCTCCCTCCGAAGAAGGACAATAACACTTAGCTTCGCCTATTTTTTCAAACTCTAAAACAGTACAAACAACTTTGTTGCATTTTGCTGCTGATAGAATAAATTTATTCATTTCTCTCTTCAAAGTTTTAATTAACCGTTATCTCCGTAACTTTGTCCACCAGACCAGGAATAAAATAAAACATCTGGAATCACCCTGTATATCGTTTGAAAGAGCATGTATTTATGGAAATATTGACATTTTCAATATTTCTGACCCAAAAATAGCCAAAAACGAAAATTATAATATAATAAACTCGTGTTTTCGATTAAAAAACTCCATAATCATTAGCAAGTACACTTCTGGAACATTTGATAAGTCTATTTTTTCAAAATTTCAAAATTAGTCCACACATTTTATTTTATTAACACAAAAACTTTGTAAGAAGTACCTGATACAAAATAAATAAATTCTATGCGAGGCACGTAACAGTCAGAAGCGTAATGATTGTGCACATTAACTTTCATATGCGTAATGATTGTGCACATTAACTTTCATATGCGGTGACGTCACAGTCATATAGTCTCCGCCCCGCTACGGTATGCTTGTTTAATTGGTTGTATTAGGAGAACGACATATTCTACTGACAGGAAATTTTCAGAATCACATTTTTATATTTAGTACTTTGTTTCACGACAGTTAGAAGTGATTTAAAAATTTCAGTAAACGAGCCCACTAACGACAATGATGGAAAGTTTTTTTTTTTATTTAAATGGTATATATAAAAAAACTCATGCAATTTGCTTCAACAACGATATGCATAAATTGGTAGAATAATTTTAATTTGCATAGGTGCTATTTACAAAATATAAATGATATTAATATTTTGAAGGTACGTAATTAGGTTTTCCGTCGACCGTGTATTAACATAATTATTAACGTTCTCAAAATTGGACAAAATCATACAATAACACATACAACAACATACAATAACGTCTTCAAAAAATAAATCCTAGTATAAAATACTTCTAGCTTTTGACATACATATCGTTTTTATTCTATTATTCTACAAAGTTATATTAATATTATCAGTGTTGAAACAATGAAACATCCAAAATATAATGTAAGAAAAACGAAAACAGTGACATTTGAACTGGCGACCTTTTCCGTGACATTTCAATGTCATTATCTATTTTTGACAGTACTTACCTATGAAACAAATAAATATATTTAGTTTTTAAATATTGAGAGAAACGAATACAACTTATACAGTCGATGGAGAAGCTTTGTAACTAACACGAGTATTAAAAGGGCAATTAACAATCTCGAACATTAACGCACTCGCTCTGCTCGTGCGTTAGATTAGCTCGATTGTTAATGGCCCTCATTGATACACTTGTTGCTTAAATAACTATATTGATATTACAGAAGAGAAACCTTGTAATGATGAGGCTTCAAATGAACTAAATATAATGAGAATTGATAGAGTACGGGAAGAAACTAAAATCTTGGAAAGAAGATAGGTAAATTTTTTTTTATTGGAAACGGAAATAACAATGATGTACCTACTAAAAGACAAAACATATTTTAATAGGTCCTAGGTACCAGTCAGCATACCACTTTTCTCATCAATCTAGCGCAATGAAATCTTGGGTCGCTGGCAACTTTTATCAACTGTTAATCGATCATATTATTTAAAACGCTATTTATACATATACTCGTATTCACTCAGCTCACGATACGCCTCATGATTTTATTTTTTTGATTGATGAGGAGAGGGGTGTGTTCACTGGTACCCGAAAAACTGTCGAGTTATTTTCTTTATTTTCAATGAAACCGCTTAAATCAAAACATTTTTCAGTTGTTTTTCAGCATTTTAGTCAACTTATACTTCTTTTCAAGGTCCAAAATATGATAAAATTAGTTAAATCACTCTTTGGTTTTACATTTACTAAAATGCTCAATACTGAACTGCTTCTGTCTACAAGCTACAATTTTAAATTATGATACGTAAACTATAATCTTTATTAGCACTGTCTAAATTTCAAGATCATACCGATATAATTCATGCGATTTGCATCATATTAAAATACTTCATAGTAAACTCATCCATAAAGTAAGGATTTGTAATAGCATCACACTAATAATTACTACCTAGTTAGCCATTATTGAACGATATTCAGTTTAGTCGACTGATCCCCACCGTGAACCGTAACTGTATGGTACGATGGTAGTATTTAACGATATTCATCTTCTCTCAGCATGGGTTCGACTCATCACCTTCTTCGGCGGCATATCGCCACTTCTTAAACGACTTCTGCCTCTGACCGCAGATAATTCACTTTTCAAAATACGCAAATAAAACAATTTCTTGACTTCCCGGCGACCAATAAACCACCCATATGGTGTTCGCTAGTGAACAGGTTTTTGCGGAGTTAAGGGTCCATGGTACATTCTATGTGAATATGATAAGAATGATTTGCTATTTATTTTTTTTAAATATTTTAACAAACTTCTGAAGTTGCGGTTGTTTTAAAAAGTATTAGACAAATATTAGTAAATATTACGGTGAGTATTGTACTTACGAATCTTATTTTCTAAAGTTTTCACTAAGATGGCTTCCTAGAGACGGGTTGATGCCACCGTTGGAAGACAAGATCAATCAAAAATTTATCATTCCTTGAAATAATTTCACCACAAATTTGGCAGATATTTCATTGGCCATCGTCCCGTTTTGATCTTGAGCTTGCAGTCTTTTTGCTTGGGCAAGTGGCTCTGGCATAATTCATGATTTGCTCGAAACCCCCGAGACATACACCCCCGTACAACAGTTTTTGTTGAGGAGCAGATTAAAATAGGTGAACCAATTTCATTAATTAGTCCAAGACTTACAATTTATTCAATGGAATGGCTGGAAATGAAGCCAAGCAAAACAAGTAAGAGCAAGTGTACATGGTGTGCACAAACCATGTCGCCAGAATACCAAATGCAGACCAGCAATTGCTGTTGAAGCATTTTCCTATGAATCCAAGAATCCGAGAATTACATTTTTTTATCAAGCGCCTGGAAATGAACCAAACAAAACAAGAATTCTTGGAATAGCACCATACTAATGTGGTAATGGGGTTGGCAGACGAAGCTATGTGCAGATTCCTTCACCTTCAAGCTCCTGGAAATAAACCAAACAAAACAAGAATTCTTGGAATAGCACCATGCTAATGTGGTAATGGGGTTGACAAACGAAGCTATGTGCAGATTCCTTCACCTAGAAGAGCGAACTTCCTGGCGAATGTGTAGTTTCTTGTAATAGACAAGAAATTATAGGATAGGTTCAGTATTCGAGCAAATTGGCTTCTTGAAAAATATTTAGCAATATAAGAAATGAGATCGCCATGTAGCGTATCTAGAAAGAACAAAGACCCAAAGAGAAATCAATGCAAACCAACATTTTGCAGTTGGAGCAATCAAGGCCTCAAGGTATGTTTGTGGAGTTGCAGTTACTGCAATTTGGAGAGATATCTGGTGCATTGGTTTTGCACTGAAATATTATTTTCTTGCAGTTGTGATAATTCTACTGTCGAATTGGAAGATGCTGCTCCTTTTGCAGAACTATGTTTTATTTTATCACCCAGAGTATCTGTGTGCCACTGAGCCTAGACTAGAATAACGTTTATATATTGGGTGAATAGCTGCTGGCGTCTAGCATCTATAGCTTGAGCAAGTGGTTGAGACCTGAATATGATTGGGATAGATTTGATTGAAGCCAGTGCATATTGCTATTGCTCTGACAAAAATTAGTTAAAATCGGTGAATAACAGACAAGGACAAGATATGGTAGCAGTAGCTTGAAGAAACTAGATGGAATAGTTTGGCGAAAAAATGGATAATAATAGTAAATCAAATCAGAAGCTGTTTCACAAATTACTGAAGTCATTAAGAAAGGAAGAATACAAGACACATGGATCAAATGTTTTGTATTTTGAAGAATTACTAACTGCCGAAAAAAAATTCAAAAGCAAAAAAAGGTTGAAATAGTAGAATAAATAACTATTAAGGAATTACAGTTTATTCTTTACCAGTCTAAAGTCCATGAATAGAATGAGAAATGAGAAAAAGCAATCATTATATTAATGATCCTCAGACCATTAGAAAATATGGCCATATAATAAAATGGAAATGGAGCTGAATATTTTAATATTATTCCTTCACAACCATTTACGTGGAGAATACATTTTTGTATGTTTCAAAAGTTGGTAAAAATATATCATTGTTTATACGAAGGTTCCTACAGAACTAGGAATAATTATGTGGATATTTTATTAATGTATATGTGTGAGAAATTTTATATGGTTGTGAACATACTCGGTGAAAATTTATTTCCCAGAAAATATCAGCATAAGACCAAGCCGTTTATTCTCTTCCTATCTGAGTCCCTTAAGAGTACTAAAATTTAAATGTATCTGTTCTATGCAAATCGGTTGAGTGATTATGTATACCACGGATACTTATCTTCGAGTTAAAAATTAAATTAGACGATTTGCCTACAGTTATATACGATTTTGGCAGGTACTTTAAAAACATTTCGTTTTTTCTTTCAGAGCGGTGTAGGGTATAAAGTGTTTTTGGAAGTGTTAATGGGTTGTATGGTATGTTCTTAAGACGATAAACGAGGAATAGGTAATAAAAATCAAAGTAAAATCACACTGAGTCGATGTAATTGATTATGACGGGTTATACAGTTCGTATATGAATTTCATTAACAAAATATTGTAATGTTCACGATACGATTCTTCGCAAAAACTGCTGATAAAGATATAGTTATTATTGAACGATGAAATAAAACAATTCAATTTGTTGAAATTGACATTATATTTGAACCTATGTTCAGCTTAAAGTTGTGAGAAAGCTACTGTGCTAGCGAACGCGTCACAACTTTAAGTTGAACATAGGTAAAACCTTCATCAATCCAATCATTGTTATTATTGCTGAATAATATCACCTATAATCAAAAACAGTCGTTAATTGGCTGGCACTATTGGAAAGAATACCATTCAATGGTATAAATATGACTTCAAAATAATATAGGGTATATTGGAATAGGAGTATACCGGTCAGGAAAGCTTGAGAAAAAGCCCAACTAGGTACCTTTGAAGTAGAAGTTCACATCATTGAAGCTGTGAGTTCTCAATGATATGGGTGTGCCTAAGAGAACTCAATAAACTAGGAGAGAACAGTATCGCAACCTTACGGTGGGTTCCAGGACAAATTGGAATAAAAAAAATTGAAAAGCAAATCAACTAGCAGGGGCTGAAACCCTTTTGGGGACGGAGTCCCTTTGCAGTATCAGATCCAATGTTACATCGAAAGAAATAGGAGGCACCAAAAAAATCATTGGAAAAATCCAGTGGAGCTAAGACAATCTTATGCATAACAACACATAATCCTAAGGCGCAGCTTCTAGAAAATACTTTCTTGAACTGGAGCCTGCAGATATCCTGAAATTCCTTAAGAAAATAAGTCTAAAGGAGCTACTACTTGCTGATAATCATGAAGTACTTAGTGTATTTCACCTCGTTCAGCGGAGGTTTAAATATTTTTCTAGACTTTACAAACTTTAAGACGTAAAAATGAAGTACTTAACCCTGGAACTGCACAGTTGGGTCTCAGAAAACCAGGACATCATTCATTGCAGTGTGATGTGCGTATGAGTGGTTTGTTTGCGCCGCCAGTCTATGTAAATTTGGTCAACAGTTAGCCGAGTTAGAATAAGGGTGTTTTGCTGCATTTTAATGGAAGAGCGAGGTACGATATTCTCAAAACTACGAGCATGGTTTCCATAGACTCAAAAAAGTTTATCTTGTTCTGCGTGTCACATGCCATACTGCATGGAGCATAGAGACCATCTATGCTATAAATGCGAACATCAAGATCCAAGAAACTGAAGACCTGGCTAAGAAGAGCTAAGACTGATAATGCCAAACGAGTTTATTTTTCTGTTACTACGATAGTTATAGACTTTGTATTCGTAGATAATAGTTTGAATTTCATGTTATTTTTTTTCAGAGGAAATGTTTTATTTTTTTTATTTAAGAAAAATAAAGAATGTCAGGATGCTATTGCTCTTGAAGGTGCTCCTACAGGACTCCTTGTAGTCTAAGCCAAAGTTCAAACGAATAAATCTCTTTTGGAGAATAAATACTTGCCCAATTTTGCTTGCTCTACCCCATATAAATTAGATTTTAAACTATTTTTTTTATTTAAGAAAAATAAAGCGCATCAACCCTTTAGGCTATTTGCGCTACCAAATGAGCGATAAATATTTAAATATTAACTACTACTACAGTAAAGATATGAAAAAAAAACAATTTTGGTAATAAATTAAACTTTTGTGTATGCACGTAGATAAGCTTCCAAGTTTTCCATATTGTACTCTTCTCCTAGGAAGTGATACATAGTAGGTGGAGTGTTAAATGCAATTTTTTGCTGTGAATACTGCGGACAATCTATTAATACATGCCTGACTGTTAAAGGGCATTGACACACTGTACAGCGGGATTGTTCAGATTTAGTCATTAAGTGTTCATGGGAAAATCGGGTGTGACATATTCTTTGACGGGTCAGAATAACTTGTTCTTTCCTGGTTTCTGGAACGGCCTTCCACGGTTTAACTGTTCTTTTCACTTCCCCAAGGTTATCGTTAGATTGGGACCACTGGTGTTGCCAAGCGTTATTAACCGATGTCTTGATAAATACTTTCATGTCTGTCATCATAGCTCTCGTGACTCCGATGGCACTAGGATTCTGAATTGCAGTTTTGGCTGCTGCATCAGCTCGCTCATTTCCCTCTATTCCTGTATGTGAAGGTACCCATAGTAACTGTACGACTGCTCCTGAATTGTATAGCTGGGATAATTGCTGCTTAATAAGTTTTAGTAATGGGTTTGATGGATATGTCTGGCGCAAACTTTCAATTGAGTTCAATGAATAAGTTACTATGAGCAGGTGTTTTACATTTTCTTTATTGGCATAAACTAGTGCTTGAAATATCGCATAAGATTCTCCAGTTAGAATTCTTGTAATATAGGGTAGTCTAAATTTGAGTATTACATTTGAAGTTACAATGTTTTATGTTTGGATGTTATTTTATATTTTTTCTTTTTTCAACAATATATCTCTTTGTGAAATGAAACACCATGATTGTATTTTCTTCCACGTAAACTACTAAAATTCGTTATTCTCCCAAAACCATCAAATATTTTAATTTTCTGTTTTTCTGCTAAAAAATAGCTTTGGGTTTCTGAGACCCGAGAGTTCAGTTCTTGTCTCAAAAAATAAGTGTGATGTACCAGCTTTAGTGATCTTAAATTAGCTAAAATATAATAATTAACAAAAACAGAAACACAACGCTCATTAACCTTCGTCGACCAAAGCCTAATAGCATTCGAAGAGTAGGACTCACCAGTTCACGGATAATCCTACTTTATTTTACCCTGGAAAACAAACAAAAATGACAAGATGCATAAAGAGAAGTAATTGATTTCACAATAATACTATTTTTGTCAGCTATCTTGGAATTTAATGCTTTTAATATAATATCTATGTCAGTTGTTTCAAAACTGTATAAGTTTATTTCAAGAAATTCAAGTTAACGCATTAACTTCATCTTCATGCATACAAAATCGATATACAGGTAAAGAATTCAATATTTAAATCACAGAAAAAAGACGAATCCATACCACAACAAACTATCTGATCAACAAAATATCTCGTTCACATGTCAGGCAGCATGCAGTGGAGTGCATTTGAAAATATTTCAATTTATCTTCAGTTCTACTTATAAATAAGAAGAAAGAAAAATTTCCCAGCCAACGGAAAATACTCCTAACATGATTGCGTGACTTTAAACAGCGCATATCCTCATTGCGCTTTACTTTTTAAACTGTCTTAAAAGATCCAATATCGTTTTCTCAGAGAGCCACCTTTTCAATTTTAATAATTAGCCTTTGGTTATAAAGGCGTTACACTAAATTAAGGACTGAACTCGAAGGTCAAATACCTTAAGGACTAACGATAGTAAATACTGTCTGCACTAAAAGTGCTCCTCCCTCCGCTGAAAGATGTATGCAATGCCGTACTTCTCATCATACACTGAAATTTTAAAAAAATACGTAAGTGAAAAATTTTTCGATTATCTTTAGCTATACACAAATAAGTGATTCTAAGTAATATTTTGGATTATAATCGAAATAGAAGAAGAAGAAATAATGAGGCAGGACGGAGTTATAGAATGAAAAATACACATTATTGTGTATGCAGGTGAAGAACATTTCACAGTATTTCGTTGACTCGGTATCTGGCCTTGAGGATTCCTATAAAAAAAATGTATTTTAGTTGCCTCCGCTCTCACAAAAATCGTGATATTCTTCAATATTCCGCGACTTTTGTACCTTAGGTGGATAGCTGCTGAAGGGTAGCATGTATAGGTCAAGCAATAGGTTGAAGCCATAGTGAATAAGATAGATAGATAGTTCATTTCCTATTAAAATCTTTACAATTTTATGGAAAGGGTGAGAACAATATATAAACCTGTTTACAATGATAAAATAAATATTAGTTATTCATTTATAATAAAGGCTCTGAGTTTTAGAACATTCTAAATATAGCTAGCAACTGTTTTAGCTGAATTTATTGTAATATTATTCAGTGAATCAGCTGCAGCATTGATATCGGGTAGGTAATTTAAGGTGGATTGTTTCATACTACAATATATTGGACAATCAAAAAGTATGTGCTCAATCGTTTCTAACTCCTTCTGGTTACAAATTGTGCAGATTTCATTGGGGTTTATCTGATAGGTACAGCCTTTGTACGTAAACTTTAAGGAGGATGTATTACATAACCGAAGTTGCGCGATAGTTCTTGTAATTTGGATGGGCATTTTTAGGCACAGATATTTTTGTCGTGACCCAGATACTGTTAAATGTTTATATATGGGAAGGAAGGATGACTGTTGGCAGAGAGAAATATCTAATTCTAGAAGTTTATTTTTAAATTTAAGTAAGAGATATTTTCTATTAATCTGTAAAAAACGAAGGGAGAAATTATTCCAAGTAATTTGGTATCAATGGAAGTAAAAAGAGCTTTTACCTGAGCTGCCCAGTTGTACTTGCTATCACATTCAATTAGATGCAATTGACGGAAGAAGCACAATTTGGGGTAGCGGAAGTCATCCATCATAAGAATTTTCGTTAACCAGTTTAACGTCCATTTAAATATGTTGTATAAGATTTTGCCTCTACCGCACTTTACTCTAACTATATAGCTGGTTGTTGACACTGGTAACATAAGGATACGTTTTAAAAATTGAACTTGGACTTGCTCAAGAATATCAGCATAACGTGCCCAAACAGAAATACAATTGAACATTGTGCTTGTAACTAGTGCGTCAGAAAGTTGTAACCTTGTTTGCATGCAGTCAATTTTAAGTTTAGATAAAACAGCCAGTGAATAAGTGTATATTGCTATTGCTTCGACATTAAAAGAAAATACAAAACATTGAAGTCATTAAGGAGGGAAAAACACAAGATATAGCTGCAATATATAAAAAGTACAGCTATGAAAGTCTACGAGAAAATTATAGACAGTAAGCAAATACCACTGTAAGTATCTTCCAAGCAAAAATCCACGCCATACGAAAGTGCGCCCAGTTCAATATTGATGGAGGATACAGATGACAAAGGATTATCATAATGTCAAGCAGCCATTAAGGCACTGAGCTCTTGTGTAATCAGTTCCAAAATGGTGTGGGAATGACTAGATAAACTCAATGAACTAGGCGAGAACAATATAGTCACCTTACTATGGATTCTAGGGCACACTGGAATAGAAGGAAATGAAATAGCAAAGAGGGGATCTGAAATACCTGTCTGAGGGCCTGAACCCTTTTGCGGAATCAGCCCCTATGTAATATTGGAAGAAATAGGTGAAGCCGAGAAAAAAAGAAGATCTGACCATTGGAAAGATCTAGTAGTGCTTATACAATCAAAGATTCTTCAGGGTGTCTACAACCTTTTTTTTTGGGACGAGATGGGAAACTCATGTTCGACTGGGTCCTCAACCAGTACCCAGACAGTGTTGGACTCATCCCCAACTGAGATGCCTACCAACCAAACCCACCTCAAACTCGCCGTTACTCCCGCCTTGGAATCACTACCCTAGCATACGTCAAGACGGGCGGCGGTCCCTCACACACTCTCCATTATCTTCTTCCCTCTATCACTCCTACCTCTCTCATGCCATAGCTAGTCCTTCTCTTCCCCTAATCATGCTCTCTACCACGCCACTTATCTCCATCCATTCCTCCTCGTCCCTCAACATAATCTCCACCATATTTTCCCAATACACCGCCTCTCCCAGTTTATTTTCTAGCTTCTTTAAAACTTCCTCATTCTTCCAACATCTAAACACATGTCCCACATCATCCTCCACTTCACATCTCTCGCACACTCCAGTTTCTCTTTTCCCAATCTTGTGAAGGTAACCCACTCTTGACCCATGCCCTGTGAGCACCTGCGTCACGAAGTAGTTCACCTCTCCAAATTTCCGGTCCACCCAATTTTTCCTGCTCCCAATCGCTCCTTTCAGCGCGCCCTCATACTCATCCCACCTTCTCTCCATTTCCTCATCCATCCATTCCTGCACTTCCTCTCTGCTCGCACCCCTCCAGCGTTTATGTCTGGGTCTAGCCATCAAGTCCAATGGATAGGACCGCGATAGCACTGCTGCTGCCAGTCCACCCACTGTCCTGTACGCCTGCACCACCCTCAAAAGTATTCCTCTCTGCACCCGCAGGAGTGGTCTAACCCTCGCATTCACCCCTGCTTTCTCACCCCACACTTCCGCGCCATACAGCATACTCTGCTCCACCGTCCTACCGTCTACAACCTGTTGGCATCAAATAGATGCATAAGTTAAAGTAAAACTGCGCTAAGTGTTTTAACAGGGATCATAACGGGACATTGTCGCCTGAATGGCCACCTGAAAAAGCTCAGAATAAAGGCGACAGAAAAATGTAGATTTTGTGGCATGGAAGAAGAAACCTCCATCCACATATTTTCCAACTGCACAGCATTTCAGAATCCTAGAGCACAGCACCTGGGAGATTACTGGATAGAGGAACATTCACCTAAGTTGAAGCCTGCAGATATCCTAAAATACAATACAATACAATGATACCACTGATAAAAAATATTTAAAACAACCACATATTTTCGGTGAAATAGATAATAGATAAGTTCTCACATAAGGAAAACCTAGTCAACTACAAAATAATAAATATAATTGGAAACATCTACAAAAGTAACATGAATTGTGTAATATACAAAAATAAAGCATTTGATCCATTTTCAACACAGGAAGCATTAAGGCAAGGAGAAGCAAGTCCATTATTATTCACAATTTCCATTGATGAAATGAAAATGAATGAATGAAAAAAAAATCGTCAACCAGCATTAAGGATTTACAAAGTGAACACAGATATTTATTAAGGAAATAAATGTATTTACGAAATAATATTGAAATATGGAACATCAGTCCAGTAACTGAAGACCTGAAGATAGGCAAATCTATCAATATATTTGTCCAATAATTTTTTTGGGCTTGATTTGTAAGTCTTGACAGGTACTCCAAAGGGAGAGAAAGTTCTCCAAGATTGCTCCTTAGCTAAGGGCCCAAAATGGCCCCAAACGCCCCCCAAAAAACGGTTTCCCGCCATTATCTCCCGAAATATGCAATTTGGAAATTGGAATTGATACCTACGGATATTCCCTTTACAATTAACTTTAAATCATCGAGAAATATTAATTTTTGACCGAGTTATGAAAGAATTTGTCCGCCGGTTTACAAGTTAATTTTATAGACGGTAGCATTTATAGAGGTAGTTAGAGGTAGTGCAGCTGCGTAAGCGAGGGGACGTTTGGATGCGATTATCTCGAAAACTATTGCATTTTGGAAAAAAATGATTGGCACCATTTTTGTAGATATTTCAACGACCTTCACTTTTTACCTGAACAAAAATTTTCCAAATTGCATATTTCGGGAGATAATGGCGGGAAACCGTTATTTGGTGCGCTTAGGGGCCATTTTGGACCCTTAGCCAAGGCGCAATCTTGGAGAACTTTTTCTCCATTTGAAGTACCTGTCAAGACCTACAAATCAGGCCAAAAAAACTTATTGGACAAATATATTGATAGGTTTGCCCCTTCAGTTACTGGACTACATAGAATCTAAAAATTAGGTTAGGTCACTTCATAGGATCGAAACAGAAACTGTTGAACATACAATAAGACTGATGAAACCACTGGAACAAGTGGGAGATATAAATACTTGGGAGTAGAAAGAGGAGAAAATGAAATGCAAGAAGTCGAAATTAACGAAAAATGATTAAACTTCACTACACGATGGAATCTACATTTATTAATGAAAAGAGGATTTTTAAGAAAACTTAGTTAAATGTATTTAAAACAATCGAAAACAATCTACTGTCCCATATTAACATTCGGATGTGAATCTTCGGTATTGACGAAAATACAAAAGAATCAAACACAAACAGTTGAGATGAAGTATCTTAGACGAGTTGAAGGAGTAACAAAGAAAAACAAATTGAGGAATACCAAAATAAGAGAAGACCTTGACATAAAATCAACACTTGAATTCATTGAAAAGAGGCAATTAAGCTGGAGGGGACATTTAAAAGAATGCACCAGTTAAAAAAGTTTGGCAATTAAAAATACAAAAAAGAGCGAATGCGAATAAAAAAACCAAAACAAACATTGGATTGTGTTAAGGTGAGCATACTGCATGAAGGAGGAAAACATGGACAGAGGCAAAAACAATGACAAGACATAGAAAGCAATATGCTAAATTTGTCCATGATTGAAATTGTATGTGGAACGACAAAGCATCATTGAAAAAGTGGATATACGTCATAAGCATAATGCAATGTATATGAAATAGGTAGAAAAAGTATACTCTATATCATAAACTATGGTAATTGGGTTTTCAATGATATATATAAGTAGCAAAATTAACATGGTCTAGCGTAGATATATTAGATACGGCATCTTATAAAATACATTTTATAAGTACCAACGTATGCCTGCAAGCCGATTTAAAAATTGGTTCGATGGTACGTTCGCTGACTAATCGCTTGTGGACATAATAAAGAAATATTTCATGCACAGAAACATTTTAGTATAATTTCTGATTCGAAATTCTTAATAAATTGAACAAAATACGACAGCTTAATTGCAAAAATTAGTAAAAAGAAAAATAACATTTTGTTGATATAACCGTATTTAGGAAGTTGTGCGAGCCTCGAGCAATATACGTTAATTGAGTACTGCAGCTTGGTCGTAAAATGTTCGACGTAGAAAGACACTGTTAATAAAAATGTTTAGCACCGGGATTAAGAGTTTTTAAGATTGTTTCATTTTTATCCACCTCAATTTGTAAAATTATCGTTCCTATTCAGGTAGAGGTTAATTTTTTTACGTCCATAATATTGCTCCACGATAATAACAAGATCAAAAAAAGAACTCAAGCTATTCTTTAGCAATCTGGAAAATGTATTGAGAAAGTATGGCCTTTATATCAATGAAGGAAAAACTGAATATTCGGAAGTGGGTGCCGACGAAAATAGTTATAAAAAGCAATCGTAAAAATTATTCGTGTCAAAGTAAGTCACTTTGAATATCTGGGAGTAACAGTGACAGATAAAAGCGATGAAGATGTGGAAACAGACAGAAGAAAAATGAACACCAGGAAGCCCTAGAGGGAATAATAGAATGAAAATTATTAACAGGAACAACAGAGCTTAAACTATTACCCTGTTATACGAAAGTGTAGCTTAGATACTAAATAAGAAGAATCAAAAGAAACTAGAGATGTGTGAACAAAATATTCTAAGAAAAATTTACGGAGGAATTGAGGTTGTAGGGCAGCGGAGGAAAAGGACGAACAAAGAATTCCAAGTCATGTGTAAAAGGCACCATGCATTACAAGCAAAATTCAAGCAAAGCAGCTCCGACAGTTATTCCATCTGAATAGGATGGATGACTTAAGATGTCTGAAGAAAATGCTTTGTGGTGGTGAATTTGGTAAGGAAAAAGGTAACGACCTAGGAAGCAATGGATGGATTGTGTTGAAGAAGACTTGAAACAGTAGGGTATAACTTCCTGAAATGGGATTGCAAAGATGCGTAACAAGCTGTTCTATATACAGATTGCGAGAATTCTATACGAACCATACGATTTACACAAGTACGACAAGGAAAACTACTTGAAAGAGAGAGAAGAATAATTGTGCGCAGTCAGCTGTTGCCAAATGTATTTATCTGTAAAAGTTACTCCCAATTTTGATCGGCAACAATGTTAAATACCAATAATTGTTAAATCCAAAGCAGTGTATAGGTTTTATTCATTGCAGATTGTAATTTGTCCAATTTTTCTCATGAACTATATTATTTTATTCTTATTTGTGTTGATCTCACTTATTTTTCAAAAGTCAATAATATTACAAATCTTGATTTTCTGCCACCTAATACGGCGTTATCCCGTGATAAGAGTCAAATGCAAAATAAGTTATTTATTCCTTATAAAGTACCAGACATTCTAAAACTGGCAACGCTGCTTTCGTATCAGATTGGTAGCTGGAACTGAACAAACGCCCAACGATGACTACGAACAATCATTCTTCTCTCCGTTTCCAGTAGTTCTTCTCATATTTTGTATGACTTTGTATGTATGATATTGTTCCAGATTCATGTTGTATGCAATATTGAAGAAAAAACTTTTTATGATTAACTTGATCTATCGAAATTCCACGAAGCCTGTCTCGTTCAAAGGCTTCACCTACTTTTTGGAAAATTCAACCAAATAAGTGATAAACTCTCTTAATAAGTTTTTTTCACTGTATCTGACTTCAGGGAAAAAATATAAACCGCAAGACGTCGATATGAGTTTACGAGTATAAAAAACAATAGTTTCAAGGTCGAATGTGTTGTTTGGAATAAAAAGGTTAAAAACAAATTCCCACTTCCCAATTTAGAGTACTATAACTCAATAACCGATGCCTGCGGAAACAATTTTTGCTCTTATGAAATTATGAATTATGAAATGTTTTTCGGGGACACGCTGTATATACAACTATATAATGAGTGAGCTATTTAAAAAAGTCATGATTTTTTACATTTTTTCCAACTTCCGATATAAATATACATTTTCACCCTAATTTGTGAAAGGGTGGTTACGGTACTGCTGTTAAGGATAAAAAATATTTTAAGGACACCTGGCCCAGGAGATTGTCTCGACTGCAACAGGAAATGCTAAGGTATGCCACACGGGACACGTGTGTGTGCAGACCACCATAGCAAAAAATATAATCTACGAAAATACACTTGAAATATACGCACTTGCCAGATATGTTTCCATAATTATAAATATCTGAATCACTCGAAATTTACATGAGGGTAGGGAAAGTCACATGTTTTGGAATAACATTAACAAAGTTTATCGGAACCAACACGTTAATGTTTTTTTTTTGTAACATCTGGTAAGCACGAAAATTCATAGTGATTTCAGCCCTTACTTTGGAGAGTATGTCCCAGATAACTTGAAATTCCGCTATATTCAACATGTTATCAACAAATGTTTCACACTCCAAGTCCTTATCGTCGGAAGATATAGGAAATATTGGCAATCTAGACTTTTTTTATTTAACAAATAAGTACCATACAAGTCACTAGGAGGGTAGTGAAAAAATATTTGAGTAAATATACAAACAGATGTCACTGGACGTATTAGAAATTACTAATTTTCAAGGCCAAGAAAAGCAATCTATGAATAAATTATTATTCCCTTTCCTCATAATTTCCGAAAGCCACAAAGGTTTTTCAAAATAGACAACGCACATATCTACTACAATACACCATATCTGAAGACCAAGGTAAAATGAACTATAATTTTAAACAGCAAGGTGTGTGGTACCAGAACTACTTAAGGTACAAAATTCAGACGTCATTTTCACACGACTCGTTCCTATTAACGGTTTCTGAAAAGCAAAAACCATTCAGTAGATCCCGGCATTGATATTTTAAAAGAAAACCACCCTTACTTGAAAATATTTCGTGAAGAAATGGATTTCCCCAGACACCACTGATCGCTGAAAATTGTATCAAATTCGTCATAAGAATAGTGGGTTTCCAAATATTCTTAGACTTCTGTTACTTTCTTCTTTATCTTGTTCAAGCATGTACCATTCTCCTTATTTTGATGGAACAGCTTTTTTCAAACACAAGTCACCACCAGCACCTTTCAATTCTAGATATTTTGATTTTCCTTGACTTTTCTTCGCCTCAAATATAATTTTTATGCTGCTCTACACAATCGATGACTATGATTGAATAGCGCCTCCAGTTCATAGAGGGACAATCAATATGATTTTTTTTTAAATGCCATCCATAAAGACCTTCAACAACAATGAACCAAGTCATCAAAAGAGCTAGGAGCACGCGGCAAGCTTGAAAGATTGATAAAAATGACAGTAAGTACAGGGCATAGTAGCCCATTCGTTTGCAAAGTTTTCCTTATGTTCGGATGGCTTCTCTGATTATAAAAGTCTAAGATCACACTTGATATCTATTGTCGTTATTGTTTGAAGAACAATAAATTGAATATGTTGCGAAAAAAGTTTTTATCTGATTCCACTAGGAAAAATGTGACACTTTAAGTCACTCCTTGACGTTAGATAACGTCACATTTTTCATAACCTATATATATATATCAGTTATGAAAAGTAGTTATGTAAAAACTTCACGTAACTGTTTAAGTTTCAACATAGAGATACTATAAGTTGAAATAATACCCTTCTTGGTGTGCGTCATCGATTGTGACGTAAATCCGGGTTTTCGGCATGTCGTTTATTTTATTTGCTATTTTGACATATAGCTAACCTTAAATTTGATGAATAAGATCATCACGATTGTATTTAGCCAAATTCGAAAAAGCTATGCAATTAATAATCACCAGCTTCTTTTTTTAACTGAAAATAATAATAACTTTCAAATTACTGATGTTTTTCCGTGTATTCATGCATATTTTTGTATTATTCATATAAATAAAACAGTAAGATTAATATTCACTTTTCATAAATAATAATTGACCGTAAACAACAAAGTACAGACCTGTCAAGAACTGTCAGTGTGACAGTAGAAAAAGACGTAAGACTTATTCCGCTACGAATGTAACGCCTTCATACTATTTCAAACTCTCGATTGATAGGTTTTGAGCTTGAGCGTAATCTAAACATCAACCAATCAAATTTTTGTAAGTCAAAGATTACGGTTAAGGTTTGTAATACATTTAAACGGTTCATTATTGTGATATTTTGATTAGGATTAATCACAGACCTGCCTTTTTTTCCATTTCTTCCTACGTAATGTGTTAGAAAGACATTAACAATCGATGACGCACACCAAGAAGGGTATTATTTCAACTATACATGAGAATAATTTATTAATTAGGTGAGTACTGTCAAAACTGACAATTATTTCATTATTTAAACTGACAATTACCCCATTATTTTAATTCAATGGCATTTTAAGATCTATAAACATTGAAAAAAACATTATTAAGGACACAGTTATTCAAAGTAAATCAGTTTTTTGGGTGAATACTTCATAGTAAAAATATTTCTAACGCCATCTTAATCCACTTTCATATTACCATTGTAATTAAAGATTTTATTAAATATTATAAAAGCGCGGAATTAGATAAAACGTTGTACGTAAACACGTTATGAAGAGAACGAAATTGTTCTCGCGTAATTTGCAAAACTCGCTAGCACTCGTTTTGGCAAATATTACGCTTGTTGAACAATATCGTTCTTTTTATAACTAGTTACGTAAATATCTATTTCATAGATTATTTCCTTCCTATTAATTCTTACCAATCGCTATCAAGAATTGTTATGTCCGGAAAAATTAAATGCACTAGGGATATTATCCCCGATAAAAGTAACTGTTTGTGAAAATGTTTCTGTTAAAGTTATCATAAGTATCTAAAAAGTGAATACAAATCATACATTACAAAATTACTTAGAAGGAAAACTTCTTAGATGTGAATTAATGAGTGGGAAGCTAAAATAAAGGTCTACAAAACAAGTAAAAGACCTGTATTTGAACTATTGAACTATGGATCATGAGCATTATCAATGACCAAAACACAGAAGGAAGAATTGACAATACAAGAGCGTCAGATACGGACAATTATATTACGACCGAAAAGGATTGAAAAAACACTTGGAAAAAGAAAAGATAGAGTGAAATTGGGAAATAAATAATTGGATATCTGGGACATGGAAAGCAGCTACAAAGTCAACAGAATATTCATAATGAAATGAATGCATTATGATAAGAGAAGGAGAGTAAGACTTGAGACAGTGGAAGAACAAAGGAGATGAAGAACTGGCTTTAAGGATTTTAAAAGCTTTTTAAACCGATGTCACCCCCCTTATCTTCAAATTATTCCTTCAATATAATGTATAAAAATGGCTGTAAAGTAATAAACTGAATTTTTTCTCCAATGTATCGTTAACATTATAAACATTATAACAAAAGATTATGCATGATTGATTTCATTGCCGATCACTTACATACCAGTGAAATCGACTTTTTTAACGGAAACTATAATTCGTCGAAACACACGACTCATTTGAAATATTTCCATTTAAGCATAAAACACTCAATTACTTAGTACGGTGTTATCGGACTTATTCCCAATTAATAAAACTACACCCTCCAGTAGTCCGTTTAATTTATGGATAACCAATTTAAGTACACGTGTTCTATTAGGGTTGTTCTACCACCGACCGTAGCGATTTATTTAAAAGGCCGGAAGTAGTACAACTCCACCCCGAGCACACTTTTTGCTCAATAATAATAATAATATACTGACACACTTATAATATTCATAAATGCGGAACTGAATTTGACATAATTTTTATTCAAATTTAAACTGTTTTTCTACATGAGTTAGTGGGCACAACCTGGAGCACATTTTATGATTGTTCAAAGCTGTTTCTGTGATTAGGATATGAAGTTTCGGGAATCCTAGAAAAGTAAACAATATCTGAATATTCGGATCATTTTTATACACAGTTTTTTTTTTATTTTCGACTTTAAAAATGAGAAGCTGCTACTCTTAAAACTGTCTTATCCCTCAACTCGACTTTAATCATGGTTAGAAGCAAACGTGAAGGAATTAGAGGTGGATTAATGCAACATCAACTGAACTTAAACTTATTCAAGATAAAGATTAAATTTATAATAAGAATAGCCAGCTGTTCATGCAACATACATTAGGAAATTGATTAATCAACCGGACAATCTCAGTCTTTTCAATAATTTGTTAAAACTTCAAATATTAGGTAATCGAGCTGTCACATAACTGGAAATAAATATTAAGCATAAACCAATAGACTATGAGCCCATGGGGAAAAAGTGTCGCGATTTGAAACAGCAGCAAACCCATTCAGAACGATAGTTTATCATTCCACCATCGGTTCCAGCACTATGGCGTACATTTTCTCTTGTGCAGAAAAGCGCAGTGGAAAACTGAACATTTCATTTTTCACCCCCTGAAACCGTGATATGAAACTGTACGCCGTTTTTTACATTTGATAGTGGAACCATAGGAGATCGGTCCAGACTCTATGGCGTTCAAAAATAATCGTTCGGATAATCTAGGGAAATTTTTTTTTTAGGAACTCTTATTTTCTACCCCCTAAAAAGGTGATTTCAAACTCCACGTCATTGGTTTCTGTAGATTATACAACATATAAATAAAGATTCGACAAAAGTGCCGTACAAAAAAAGTTGTTTGAAAAGCAGTGGGAAATTGTTTCTTTTCCGAGATTTTCCTACTCAGAAAAGGTCATCTGAAACTGTACGGCATCTAGTGCAATAGGTTCCTTTTAGAATAAAATAATGTCGTACAAAAATAATAGTGTGTATAGTCAAAAAATAAAATTTTCTGTGGTATGTAGGTACTACCTACAACTGTTAGTTTTAGCATATGATTATTTTCAAGCCTGAAATCTTATGTAAAAATGAATGACATTTGTTACAATCAATTTTTTAATTATAAAGAAATTATTAAATCATGTCGTGCAAAAATATTTATGCAGGAGGTCGTAAGAAAGTTCTGCCAATCAAACCAATGAAAAACATATCTGTTCTGTTCAATTTTCCACCCATAATTGACGGGACTTAACTGTGTTGGGTTTTTTACGTTGGTATTGCACCAAATTTGTGAAAAGAAGATCGATCCACGATACTGTTGCTCCAACTCCTTGCGTGAAGGAGGAAAACTACATGCTGACAATTTTGCAGTGCTTTTTTCGAAGCTTTCTTTTTCACTTTCAGGTTTATACTTTTGATCAAAGATTATATGTTGTATAATCTACAGAAACCAATGACGTACAGTTTGAAATCACCTTTTTAGAGGGTAGAAAATAAGAGTTTTCAAAAATGTTCCTAGATTTTCCGAAAGATTATTTTGAACGTCATAGAGTCTGGACTCTAGTCTGATTCGAGTCTGATTCTACTATCAAATGTAACAAACGGCGTACAGTTTCAAATCACGGTTTCGGGGGGTAAAAAATAAGGGTTTTTGAAAATTTTCCTGGATTTTGCAGTTCTAAATACCAAAACGGAATATCTTCTGTATGTTTCTTGTGGCATTACTTATTCTTTTTCCTTTAATTTTTTTGGGAATCAAACCATTAGTTGGTTAAATGCCGCTTATAACCATATTTTTAATTTTCTTTTATTAAAAAAATCATTATTCTTGAAGCCTTAGCACAAACACTAACACAATAAATAATTTCTACGACATAAATGATCCTATTTCCGTGAATTACAAAAATATTCAAATGTAATTCCCAACAACTCTATTAGAAAAGCTAACTTAATATTTTTAATAACGCATTCATATTCAAAAGAAGTTTCATCCCATAAATTGAAAAAAAATGAATAGGTTCAGAAATGCGTTAATAATCTCTTCAAATGAAAGCATACCCACGAACTTTATATTAATAATAGCTATTCCCAGTTGCTTTAGAATGAATTGAAAAATCGAATTTTGCTTTTTATGTGTACATAACTCACCTGATTCCCAAAGACGTACAGATATAATTTCAAAGGGATTTTTATCAGCAAGAGTCAAGGATATATTATTATACTTGTATTTGAACGTTTAATAATGGCTATTAAGACATGAATATGAAAATTACGACACAAGTATAAAACTTATGATACGAGCTGCAAGCAAGTGTGTAAATATATACGAGTGACCATCAAATACACTAAGATGAGATGAATATGAGGCTTATGTGCTTCTAGGAGCCTCTCCACTAGAACCTTCTCAGATCTATTTTGTTATTCTAGAATTCCTTTTCTAGACTTGGTGAACCTCAGGTCTTCCATATATTGGAAGATTTCTGGTTTTTTCTCCCCTATCACTGAAAACCTCAGCCTAGTCAGGCCCTCGCAGTAGCACAGTATCATTTTCTTGGCAAAACCTGCATACGGTGCTGTCTGCCAATTCGATGTTTAATAAGTCCATAATGACCTGTCAGAAGCCGTGAATTTTGGGGAGGATTCCTCGATGAACTCTTTGACATTTTTCATTCCTGGCGCCTCGTTCACCAGCCTCGAAACCGCTTTTTGTCCAAGTTTCTTTTTTGCTATGACCAATGGGCCAATGGGAGCACAACGTGCCCCTTCTCGGGCAAGTGAGACTGCTTCTCAGTTGCCCTTGTGACCTAAGTCGCCTGGTACCCAGACTTAGGACAATCTATCATGATTGCCAAGCTCTCCCAGCGGCTCCAAGCAATTCCAAACAAGTTTGGAATTCATCTGTATGGAAATTGGTTGCTTTTATAGCCGCTTGTATCAAATACACTATTTCTTCTCTAATATCTCAATTTTATTATTACCGAACTCACATGTAAACTGCAAAAATCAATTGAATATCTATCAGATAGGTAGCTATGGTAATATTGGACGTTTGGTATGAGATATACCAGTGCAGACGTCGCTACCTGAGTAAATATTGCCTTCAGTGCTGCTTTATTGTTAATTATCGATGCTTAATATAATACCAGGCTTCCAAGTTAAATAAATGTCCAATAAGTCTCCATGTTATGATGTTAACCCAACTTTGATATTGTCATTATTTTCTGTTTGCTCGTCTAAGCAAATGAGTATTCATCTGATGTGTTTCAGCTCCGTTAAAATATGTTTTTTTTTATGAAGTTTGTTTCAACAAATTCTGTAGACTTGGACTAGTTGATACCAGAATTATTTGATAATCTAATCACTTTTCCTATTTTCATTCGTAAGAGTATCAATAACATTTCTTGCAAAACAACTATCTTTAAAATTGTTTTGTCATTTAACTTTACTTGATTCGATATTGTGTACAAACCAGTGTTAGCGTATGTCTGTAACTCTTGTATACTAATAGAACATGAACGAGTAAAATAAGAGCGGCCAAAATGAAGTATCTAAGGCGAATAAGAGGAGTAACAAAAAAGATGAGATAGGGTAAGAAACACAATAAGAGACGATCTGGAAATACAGTCCAATTTTGGAGTGAATTGAGAAAAAACAACTAGGCTGGTGAGGACATTTGCAGCATATGGAGGAGTCTAGATTAACTAAAGAAGTATGAAGTATGGGAGGCAAAAATTCAAAAGAATGAAAAAAGAGAGATAGGCACTGAAAGACTTAAGATAAGACAATAGGGGAAAGGAAAAACTTGGATCGAACTCAAAAAACTAGCCACTGAAATATAGAAGTGGGAAAATTATATGAGAGAATAAAAATATCACACCACATCACAATGTGGTATGAGAGTTATAAGAATATCTTTGTGTATCTAAAAATCCGAATAATCACATTGCAAGAATGGATAGTATTAACATAAATCAGTGAAAATTGATTTTTATTCTCAACATACTGAATGTAAACACTTAAAGAGTATTCTCTCAATTAAGACCAGATTGGGTACCCCTGAAGAGTAATCGATGATACGCTTCTCTTATATCTAAAGAAACCGAAAGCTCGAAGGAATCCTGTAATCCCAACACGGCCAAATTGAGATGTCCGACGTGGTAAAACAGCGCCGTGACTTTTTAAGTCTGATGTATGAGTCAAAATGTTGTGACACGAATAAACTTTCCGAGAATACAATTCAACAATAGCTAATATCATGATAAATTTGATATTTATAACCTCCCTTCATTTTCATACTCATTCTTACTTCCAAATTGTAAGTGGACATATTTTTAGGAAGCTTGGCACATATAGAAATCGGACATTCTTTTGTTAAGTCACACGTTCAACAATAACTTAATCTGGTATTATAAATGTTGACTTCTTAACAAGTTGAAATTTAACCAATTTACTAAAGAGTTATATATGTTTCCATCTATTCAAAAAGACATTTAAGCAGGTGAAAAGGTGATATATTATAAGAAATTTAACAATAATAATGATAATAATAATAATGTAAGTCCTGATAAGAAACTGTAAACCGTTACAGAACCTGACATATAGGCGGAGTGGACCCAGAAAGCACTTCATGGTCAACATCATTACGTCCTCAATTAACCTTATATCGACATAGAAGCATCAATAAGTGGCTCTCTGATGGAACATTATTTCCAGAAACAGAAGGATTTATGATGGCAATTCAAGACCAAGTAATTAATACCAACAATTCAAGAAATTTGTAATAAGAGATCCAACATCGTTTCGGATAAGTGCAGAATGTGTCAACAAACAACAGAGATGATACAACATATTAAGTCGGGATGTTCAGCCTTAGCTAACATTACCTACGCATGCACATTCAACATCAGAAGTTGGCTAACAAATTTGGATTAGTTAATACCTACACCCCTTATTGCAATTACCATCCGCTTTCGGTTCTAGAGAATGCTGATTTTAGATTGTATTACGATAGGTCAATTATCACCGATAGATGAGTGACGAATAACCGGCTGGATATTGTCGTTGAGGATAAAAAAGCTAGCTCGTTCCACTGGTGGATGCTGGTGTTCCCAATCATAATAACATTCTAGATAAATACAACGAGAAAATTGCAAAATACACCGATCTTGCAATTGAGGTAGTACAGATGTGGCATGCAGATACAATAGAGGTGGTGCCGATCATTGTTTCATCTACGGGACTAATTCCTAAAACTCTACGAGACATTTTTACCAAACTAGCTCTTCACAAAAATACATACATCGATCTGCAAAAGGCTGCCATTTTAAATACCTGTCACACTGTCCGTAAATTTCTTAATGTGTGACTCCTAATCCAATTTGCGTTTACACACGCACGGGGTAGGTGAACATTGCTAGCAAAGGCTGAGCAAGTGTATACTTGAGATGACATATTAATAATAATAGCAGAAACAGAATAGTTTATGATGGCAATTCAAGACCAAGTGAATAATAACAACAACTCAAGAAATTTGTCATAAGAGATCCAAACATCGTGTCGGACAAGTGCAGAAGGTGTCAACAAACAACAAAGACGAACACTTTAGGCAAGTTCTTAAATTCAGCGATTGAGAATGCGCATAAAGTACAATTCCATGAAACCGTTCGTAAATTGCCGATCACATTCAGCTAATGCGTTCGTAATTCCAGTGTAAATTAATCGAGCTAGTCATCAGTTTAATCGAACTTGAAAGCTGATGTTTCCGATGGATTTAACATTTGTAGGTTAGAATTAGATAACCTTTAATACTGATTGTTTTTGCGTTATTTATGTAGTCGAGATGTTGGCAATTTTAATTATAATTGATAAAATGAATTCTGCAAGTAGTAACAGCATCAGTAGCAGCTCCGATTCTGATACTGAAGAAAAATTAAGAATTGTAAGGGAGTGTCACAGGAAAAATGATAGATATGTACTAAGTGTGGTACAAAATTATAATCTTAACGATTTTCGAATGCATTTTAGAATGTCTAAAGAATCTGTTGAAGTGAGTTGAAGAATTTTACTACGAGTATAGTTTAATTGGTTTTGTTTTCTTGTATATGTTTATTACAGAGTTGCAGATAGAAAAATCTGTGGTATGTCCAGGAAGACCACCTGTTCCTGTTTTGGATGAAATGCTATTAACTCTTTGGTGTTTGGCCAATCAGGAGATAGGTTTGGCTTCAGTAAAGGTCATATACATGGACTAGTTTTAAAGATGTGCCAACTGCTTCCACGGAAAACAAAACATTTCGTAGTATGGCCAAGAAATGGAAAGGAAATAAAAAGCTTTTAACCAGCTAATGGGTGCAAATAGCTGTCCAAATGTATTTGGTTGTGCGGATGGTATACACATATTGAAATTCCAGGACCATCAAGTAATAACTCATATTATAATTGGAAGGCACAAAGTTTAATTTATTACCAAAATTGTTTTTTTATATATTATATCTTTACTGTAGTAGTACTTAATATTTAAATATTTATTGTTCATTTGGTAGCGCTAATAACCTAAAGGGTTGATGCGCTTTATTTTTCTTTATTTTTCTTAAATAGTATAATTGGAAGGGTTATCACTCAATGCTCCTCCAAGGCATATGTAATCATAAACAAGAATTTATTGATATATATTTTGGATGGCCAGGTGTATATTGTATTCCCTTTGATAATAAATAAATTGAGAATTATATTTGTACTACAAAATTTGGTTGATTTTTGTAATTATTTTTGTTATTGAAGACGGAGCTGAAAATCCTTTGATGTTTTACCGGGATTCGTATCTGTTCTCTTTATAATCTGTGGTACCTATAAATTTGATTAATATCGCCTTAAACTAATTTACAAACAACACAAAATGGAGACTAACCTGACTAACATACAATGTCAATAAACTGTCAACAAAGTAGCTGGTTCGCAAATTCAGTACTAATCTATAATCCATCGAATTCATCAATTGACGTCGCTGACATAAAGCGCATATTTCCAGACTATGAAATACTAATGAATTCAAGAACTCGCCTATTACGTTGGAATGTTCAGCCTTAGCTTACATTGATTACCTACTCAGGCACAATCAACTTTGCACCATCACCCATCAGAAGCTGGACAACAAATTTGGATCACTTAACACCTATACCTTCAATCGGCCTGATATTGTAGTTGTGGATAAAGATGCTAACTGACTAAAGTAAAGGCTTGTTTCAAAACATCTGCAAAAGGGTTCTAGTTACTGGAAGACGCCTCAAGAAAGCAATACGCGATACTTGCCATAACTGGTCTTTACAAATGGAACTGAGCTCGGTTGACCTACATGTGGAAAAGCCTCTCTTTTGGATTACTAAACAGCCACTATGATACAATTCTATTGAAATTTGAAATCAAATTGTTTAACGCTGACTTACAACGCCTAGCCAATAGTAATTACTGTGCAATCTACAAACATTTAACAGTGCCTTCAACTAGCAAACTGCCGATCAAATTAGTTCGAATATTTCGTCAGATTCGCTTATGTTCGAAGTCCTGTGTTAGGTTAACCTACAAGGGTAGTATTTATACAATCAATCAAGAAGAAATCTGTAGGTACTAAGTGCAACTCCTGTCAAAATGAGACCCTTGAACATATTGTGCTCCAATGTCGGATATATGATTGTAAAAAGCGGCCTTGTTTTTTTATTACTCCTAAATAAGAACCAGTTGAAAATATTCAATCCTCACCTTATTTTACAGAACCACAATAGATCTGGAAAGTTCGCAGTGGAATGTTCCGATTAGCCACCTCATCATTAGATTTGGTACTTCCACCAATAAGTTTACTTCTCCGTGCTTATCAGTGCCTAAACTTACCCAATCTAATCTAACCTATTCTGTATATGAAAAAAGTTCAATCGAACACCTCGATTATTAATTTAATGGAAAAAGTTAAATAGATACATTTATCTGCGCTACCCAGTAAAACAGAATGTGTTAATGAAGAAATATATTAATTTATTTAAACATTCCGTTTCCGTATTCTAGCAAATTACACAAGATATATTGTATCCGTTTTAGGCAGTATGCTTGGCATCTGGTTTAAAACTCCCAGACGAATATTATATCTCTAGACAAATCAAATCCAGCGAAGGTTTATTTCTGCATTTTTAGAAATATCTCAGTCACTAACACTTTTAAACACTTGTGTCTGATCATGTAGGAGGGTGTAGGATTTGAAAAGTTTAAACCACTTCCGCAAGAAAGAGAAGACGTATTAGTCACATGTGCATCCATTCACAGGTCCATAAGTGGCATCTGGCACGCTTATGAAAATCTCTGATTGAGCACTGACACCTGTTAGCGTCATTTTACTGAATATACAGCAAAAAAATTTGGAAAAAAGGATCATTCTAGCTCGCTTCTTTTTTCTTTTTGTGAATCTGTTCATCTTGTTCGCCTTTTAGATTATTTTTCAGTTCATACAACTGTAACTAACCTTAAATTCTGGAAAGAAAACAAGAATAATTCAAAGATATTGGAGCTGTTTCATTTTTAGAATTATCCAATTATTAACCTTCTAAGAATACAATTTTTAAGATTATAAATTATAGTTTTTAAAACTGGAGTACGTCTGCATTCCAATAAACTGAAATTGGCTAGTAGCACTCCAAGGCTGGCAACATGATAATCATAAAGTATTGACTTAAATTCCACATTTTTATTAGGTGTTTACATACAGAAAAAACTTAATCAATACAAATAAGGTGAACTCATACGTATCAACATTTTTAGCCGACATCCCGCAGCTTGTATCTTTTAATTGAACACATAAAATAGAAATAAACTTTATTGGTTTTTCAATAAAACTCAACTGTAGAATACATACAATGTTTTCCCACAAAACGGATTAATTAAGTTGTAAATTGATATTAAGGTTGTAAACACATATACCTATAAAAATTCGGAGGAGAGTGGATCAATCAAGAGATGTGTTGTCTTGTCGAATTCTACAGCACTTAACGCTGTAGAACACTATCTATTCAGCGTAATTGCACCATCATAAGACTATGAGAACGGAGAAGTTTGTGTTAATAACAGACTATAAGCCTATAAACATCACACGATTGAAGGCTTTTGTTATAAAGGACACAGTTCAGTGAAAACAAATTTAACAATTGCTCCACTTAACTGCCATGTATCGTATGCTGATTAAGCATAATTTTTTTGCATGAAAACACCATTCAAATCTTGATAAATAATGGAATTTGAATGGTTGAAAACTGAGCTCCGTTGTGATCGTACCAGCACAAGAAAAGTCTTACGTTCACGTAGTCCAAAAATGATTGTCATACCAGAAATTGTTGCAAGCACTCAAGGAATAATACAGGAGATATTGGACGATCGGAAATGGAAGTGCGAGAAGTCGTTAGAGCAATTCTTCGCTGGAAAATCGATCCGACCACGACTTTAGGTGGCTGATGCTGTAGACATCTCAAGCGAGCAGGTACATCACATTTTAGATACACATATGGACAGGAGAGGGATATCCATGCGATTGCTCACACTTAACTGATAGCGCAGCTTTATGACCACTTCAAAGAAGGGTTGGCATTGTTCAGCAGCAATCTGAATGATTCTTCACGCTGTTTCGTTACCCTGTAGGGAGCATGGATCCATCACAATACACCAGAGAGCAAACAAAAATCAAGACAACAGGTATCTTCCAATATATGAAGCGATATACCCAATCTTCACATATGGATGTGAAACATGGGATAAAGGCAGCGGAAATAAGGTACAGAGGAAGAGTAGAGGAAGTAACCAGAAAATATAGATGATTTAACAAAAAAATTAGGAATCGGAGTAATGCAATGATTTAAAAAATGAAGGAAACTAAACTGGGCTGGTGGAAAATAAAAAAAGAGCTCTAGTGAGAAGAGTACGGGAAACTAAAATAGCAGGGAAAAAGAAAGTAGAAAGATGAAGACAAAGACAAACGTATGAAGATATAATAGGCTGAGAGTTAACCGTTGGTGATACTCGACAATGAACGCTGCTTACACTACCACTACACCAAAACTAAGATTTCACACTATCTTGCGCGGGTTATCACAGTTATTATCTTCATAGATTATCTTTTGGGTACGGAAGCCTAAAATAGTTATTTGTATACCTAGGCCGCGAAATTCCTTCTTAACGTACCGAAAGAACAGTTATCGTCGAGGCTGCTTGCGGCCGAGGCAAGATAATCTTGAGGTCGTTAAAAAGCTTCGCGGCCATGGCATACACACTATTTTTCGTGCAATCTTTACAATTATCAAACTAGATAACAGTAAATGAATATAATATTGCTCTAAAATCAACCGCTGTTCAATTTATTTAACAATGTCACCGCGTGCTATGGAAATGATATGTTACAATATATACAAAATATTTTGACAGTTCATGACAAAACGCAAAATGTCTGATACTGATAGTGATATTTCAGTACCTTCCACTCCTCCTGAACTCAAAAGCGTTGTAAAATCAATAATAATAATAATAAATAATCTTTGTCTTTGTAGTATTTTGTAAATGTCAAATTTGGAAGTGATATTCAAATTTGGAAGTGACGTTTGGTTTTGCAGCCGTTGCTATGGGTAACGGCCGCGAAATTGAATTTCGCGAACTCTGCTGAGAACGCGAAATACTGACTTCGCGTGCAATTGCACGAAAATAATTTTTTTATTATATGATAAAGCTTATTTGGATGACTTATGGAAATGAACCAATTTTAAATTCCAAAAATTCAAAAAAAAATCTCAATTATGCACAAAATTGATATAGACATTAATTGATTGGATTCTAACTTTTCCATTAGTCTTCTCATCGAAATCAAAAGCTAAAATTAATTTGTATGTGTCCACTCAATATCGGAAAATATTCGATATGGCCCACCCTCTCTGTATAGGAAATAATGTAACAATCCATCTACCCCTTACTGAGAGTAAAGGGTATGCGGGTATAAGGGATGATAATTACTATGAGAAAATTGACAAAAGCTCAGTAGGTGATTAGTTTGAACATTATGATTTATATCCCAACTCTTTTATACATTTTTTTTTCGAAAATAATCTAGCTTATGTATAAGTGCTTGTATTTAAAGATTCAAGTTGATGAGTGCGGTATTGAAAACCAAATTTATCACTTGGATTGGTTTGATACGAATTCAAGAGTTTTACATATGGTTAAGTGCACCAAATTGTTCTTATTTGTTTGTCTGTGAATGATTTTCGTCTTTTGTGATTATTTTATCTTAGGAATATCTCTTCACCGTTTTTAATGACGATCAAGATATGAAATAAATTACGTTCCGAGTTGGTTCTTTTTCAGTAGCTTTTCCTCATCTTCGGTATTCTTTTTGAGATACTACAATATGGTTTGGCCTAAAAAGTCAGTTGTGTCAAGATAAATAAACAAACTTCAAGGTCCAATAAGAAACATCGTGTTTTTTGTGCCATCGTGATATGAAGAGATTAGTTATCATCTGTATATTGAGTGAGTGCTATATTATTTTGTTTATGACTGTGGTGTTTGTTTATTTATTGGTGCTGCTTTTTTGCTAAAGTTTTCTTGTTCCTATTTTTTATGGATAAATATGTCCCAACTACTACCTTCGTGTTCAAAATCCATTAGAGGGAAAAACTAAAATAAAGCGCCCTCAAAAGTGTCATATACATCCCGGACAAATAGTACAATGACTAATCTCGTCGAAGAGTCAACAATATTGCAGTCAGCAAGTAATGCCAAAGTTTATCCTCCTGATTTACACGGATTCACTGATGAAGAAAGTGGTGACGAAGGTTTTGGCAGAACTCTTGATGATTTATAGAGCCCAATGAGAATAAGAAGCAGAAACTGTTCTTGTATTATTTCAAGAAGATGCTATAAGAATTAACGTAGACTCTTTTGAAGATAGCAATCAGGAAGTATTGGGAGATGTAGCTGACGAAAAAATTAGTGATGACCCTCAGTCAAATGTTGAATCTGAAGTTCCTCAGAGATTACCTCCAGCAAAAAAATTAGCTAAAAAATACTCAAATGCAAAATTCGTGATTTCCATGCAGGCGAATCGTTGCAATTACACTTTTTGTAATATTTCTGTTCTAAAGTTTATTATTCATTCGATACTCAGTAATCCATGTCATATGCTTAATATTTCGATTCTGCTACTAAAAATTAATCATATACCTATCTTTGTTTGGTTAACTCACAATTCGGGCACTTTTTTTCCACTAATGATGGGCATATGTTGAATATTTTGAAAAATGTAGTGCTCCCTCTAAAAATATTATAGATTTTAGGGGCGGTTTGGGGCGTATTATTCGCACCATTTGCAGAAAGATAATACACCCTTAATGAGATGTTTGGATTCTGAAAATTAATTAAAAGATCCTAATGCGTTCTGAATTTAATTATATTTGATCGTGAAATATTGGAGAACGAAGAAGTAAAAATAATATTAACGACAAAAACTGTCCGTTATACTTGACGTCAAAATTAGATCTAGAAATAAGTACTTAAATTGTAATTTTTTTGTGAAGGTCGACGGAAAAATATTTTTTCTACTCTCACACTAGTAAATTCCATATTACCTACTATTTGGTTACTAAGTAAATAGATCATTACGGATACTGACACGTAATGACTAGCACGTAATAAAAAAAATTACGCTTCAGTTCTAGAAAAACAACAATTTATCACCCAAGCCTAGTCAATCAATGATTTGCAGTAACCATGGAAACGAGTTAGTAGGTTGTTTTGACGTTTAATAACTACATAGTAAGACTCGCTGTCACTAGCTGTTAGTGTGAATGTATTTGTTATTCATGCGTTTTATTTTTATTAATGAAGTTGTCGTAGAAAAAGTATAGTACACAACTAGAGTTGTGAGCTTATTACATGCTTATAGAATTACCACACTCGCCGCTACGCGGCTCGCAACTTTTCTAGTCGCATGAAATAAGCAACTTACAACTCTTGTTATGTAATATACTATTATATACAACTATATATATAATGTCATCATTACTGACGTTTAAAAAGTCTGAAACTGACATATTACCTACTTTCACTTCCCACCCACGGGTGGGAAATTTTCCACTCGTGAGAGGATTTTGTTCTGTTTATTTTGAGAGAAGATGTCTTTTTTTAAGTTTTTTTAAATAAAAAGTTAATTTACCTATTTGATTGAGACTTATGGGCACACCTGACAACATTAGCACTTCTTAAGTTCTTTAGGATTAGTCAACACAAAATTAACAAGAACTGAACTTTTCAAACAAAGGATTAATAATTTCTGTATGTAGGTACATATATTTAGGGATTATTGACATTCTTGAAATTGATCGTTATGGTCGAACTATTGTGAGATGCTACAGAAATCATTAACCCATGAGTAATTTCTTTGCTTGAGAAGTTCAGTTCTTGTGGTACCGATGATGAACTCTTCATGGTGACTGATGAAGGATTGGAGGAAGTAGTTTCGCCAGAGAGCAGATTAGCAGTCTTCGTTTGATTGGAGAACGAAGTATCTACGTAGCCTTCCGCCACGGTACTCGATTTCCATCCTCCCAATCTCTTTAATTGAAAACAATTTAATTGAAAACAATGCCCGGTATACTCGCCGACGTTATTTAGTTTCAAAAACGATGCTATTCTTTTCGGAAATTGCGATGTGGAATTGTGTCCAAAGACTTGATTGGTAATTTTTCCAAATCTCATTTGCATGAAAAACCTCTCATTTTGAATTCGTGAGTGCACTCCAGCTTTATATCCGACATTTTATAAAAAAATTAAATTTCACGGTCCGGACATTGACAAGAGCTGACACATTTGAAGTGTTTATTAAACACCCGCCTACTCACTTTTGGGATTATTTGTTGTTAGTTATCATCATTCTATGGTTGTCTTTGTAATTTTATTGTTGACGTTTGAGAAAAAATAATGAAAAATTTGCTTTTTTCCGAATTTTTGTTTAGAAGATTATAGTTGTAAATAAAATAGCACACAAACCTCGGTGGAAAGTTACATCACTGTCTCGAAATATTAGCTCACTTCGGCGCTACGCGCCTCAGTCAACCGGGATTGAATATTTATGACATTCAAGAGGTCGTTTTTGCTTGTAAAAGAGTTTCTGCCTATTAATGTATGATTAACTTGCGACTTTTGGCAGGGGGTCCCATGGTACTTCATCAACATTGGGAATGGTGGCAATGTAGCATTTTTATGGTCGGTGAAGAAAGGATTGATAAAGGTCCCCCCAGCTATCCGTAGGTCCCATCATGCCTCCTCGGCCGCTAGCTCTCCGTCTCCTTTATGCAGACAGTAATAATTCCATCTCAACTGATTCCTACCTTGTTATAAACTAATAAAGTACTATACGAAGAAGCTGTGAACAAAAAATGAAATCTGATAGATAAAACCGGCAAGTAGATTTTGATTCGCAATATCAAAATATAAAAACTGTAAATAATAAGTATCATAGATAAATGTATTTTTCATAATATTTTCATCATATTTCTAAGTGTTATTGAAATATCAGTATTTGTGACAACCTCGCAAAGCTGTTATAGCATTCTGGCGCATGCATGATTTACGCAAATGAAATGAGTTGAAACTTTCCTTTATGCATATTCATGAATTGAAAGATGCATGTGGTGGTCATCGTAAACGGCGCACTGTCTTGCCGGGTGTTTTGGCAGGTGTTTTTCTTAATTTTGTTACTACAAGTTTTACTGACGAAACGTTTGAAGTAAATGGAACTTGAATAAATAGTAGAGCAAGTAATTACGTAATAAATATACCTATAATTATAGTGAATCTTCATCCGAGATAATAATGTGGTATATATTTTATACTATGTGAGCTGTTTAATTTCCGAGATATAGGGCGATTCAAAAATGGACAAAATGGACACAAGGCCTACAAGTTATATCACAAGAATTGCCACTTTACCAAAGAAGCAAATACCATATGTTATGCTATGCTTCCAGAGTTTCAGTAAACAAATTGAGCCCAACATTATTTTCTCTCTTTCCAGCGCATCTAATTTATCTTTTTTAAGCATAGAAGACTATAATCATATTATTCTCTCTGCAAAAACTCAAACAATCAAGTTTTGACCTTAAAAATGTCACGTTAACCATACCAATTTCCTCCAACTATTTACCTTGATTGATAAAAACTTTAACAGGTAAAATTTTAGCTGTTCTAAACTCACTCGAGATATCTCTGAAAATAAATAAAAATACGTTGATAATCACCGACTCATTCAGTGTTATAGAAGGGTTATAGAAGTTATAGAATGGTCAAAAAATGGACACAACACTTTCCCAACTCCACTCCAAAGGCAAAACCATAGAATTTCTCTGGGTTTTCTCACACAGGTATTAAGAGGCAATGAGCTGGGTGCCTTCTCACCAAAAATCTGAAATGTGGTAAAACACCCTGTAGAGAGTGTATTTTATTTTAAATTGATTGAAACTTGATGGGTATTTGCTCAATACAGGAAATTGTACGAAAAGAAATAGAAATTATTTTGAGATAAGCTTGTCCACATCTCAATAATCTGCGTAATTTGTATAAAGACAGATTTTACGGACACATTAGATTAAGCCCTACAATTTTTCAAATCAATCAATACTTATGAGCTCTAAGCCTTATTTCATATTTGTAATTACTTCCAAATCTATTCCCCAAGTTGAAGTGTGAAAATAAAAAGCAGCAGCATGCAAGGCTATTTGATATGAACAGAACCTACGTAATTATTCTTTTGCCAACCATATCTAAAAATAAATCATAATAACCCTAAAAATATGACCAATAGTAATGTTCATCGTCCCTGAGCTGTTAAATTCATAACAACATGATTTTGTAGTTTTTTACATATTCACTACTTCAACGTTTCACGTAAATTTCCATCAAATCTCATTGTAAATGAAGGAAGATCTTCTCTTTGTTTTAACGCTTACTGTATTTTTATTTTTGTACTGAGCTCTCATGAAGAGATGCGTATAAAAACACAAAAACCAATCAGTTACAGAAAATGAATATTGACTTTGTTAAATAACTGCTCGTGAAATCATATCGTCTATAAAATATAAAATATTATATAAGCATTAAAATTAATATCATCATTTGTCGTGAATTAGTGACCACATTCATCAAACAACTACCTGAGATTCAGTTCATTAATAATGCAACCAAAAAAAAGACGATCCAAGAAAATAATGTAAGGCAGAAAATCTTTCCCATACGTTAAAACCCAGGAACATAATACGTAGTGATTTTAAGATATATTACTGAACACATGTATACAGTCCCGTGAAAATCATGAGGGGTGCGACCATTATATCATAGAAAACAAAGAATGATGTGAGAATTATGGAAATAGGAAAGGTGAAATCAAAAAGTTGCACGTACCTAATTTTTTTCTTGTCCGTTGTAAATGTGTCAAACCCTTATTAAAAGTTAATAAATTCATTTTATGTTGAATTGTGAGAGCTTTTGAAAAGTTTACTACATGCCGAATTTTGAAAATGCAAAACAAAATCAATATTTCCGTCCACACAACTTTTTTGAAATAATAATATTGTGTCAGTTGAGAGAGCTTATTGGAACTTTAGTTCTTTACGCCAGGTTATGTTTGAGCGACCAGGGGTCGCGACGCAAAAGATCTGACCGTTACGCGTTACGTTACGCTGCGTTATGTTACATTGCTTCGTTATGTGCCTTGCTTTTGCGTGCTTGTGCCTCCTTAGTCTCTCTCTCGTTTACGAAGCAGCGAGCAGCGATTCATAATAATAAATATGCTCATACCCGGATTTGAACCCGGGCCGCCCGCGTGCAATGCGAGCATTCTAACCACTGAACCACCGATGCTATATTGAAATTCTATGCAAAGCTGGTATTCGCAGTGCTAGTGATCTACTTGAATTTGTTCGGATAAATTTTTACTATTATTTCCATAATTTTTTTTGCGCGATTAAGGGGTCTAGCTACTTTTCGAAATACAGGGTGTTGAAATTTTGAAAACTTGAATGTTTTAATTCGATAACTTTAAAATGGATTGATAAATTGATTTGACATTTGGCAGGTAGTTTTTAAATGTAAAAGGGCATATTTTGAAAGAAATTGAAGTTTGTGCAACTAGTGTGGATATGATGGCCATATCGCACGAGGACGAAGATGAAGCACGACGCCGTAGGCGGAGTGCTCAATCGTTCAAGTGCGATATGGACAATCCACACGAGTCGAGCAGCATATTTTTTCTACGACCCACTTAGGAAAAAATCTAGAGAATAAAAATTTCTATAAACTGTAATATAACTTCAAATTAAAAATTTTACAATTCCATTTTATGTTTCCACTAATTTTGTGGTAAACGAATGTCCAATTTGTATAATGCTACGGTTTCCTTTTTTAAATATACGATGCTGTTATCAGTAGATGTTGCCAGTCGGACTCCCTCATGGAGGGTACCGTACCATTATCTATAATAATGAATATTCTGCTAAATATTTCTAACGTCTACCTGTTGTCGTTATTAATATCAAGCAGAATGATCATTTAAAAATAAAATTAACAATAAAAAAAAATTCCTCACGGGGAATCGAACCCGGGTTTACCGCGTGAGAGTCTGGTGTGCTTACTACTCAACCACCAAAGAATATGCAAATCGTTTATCTATAACGTCAAATGTATGACATAACTTTTGCTTAAAAGGAACTAAAGTTCCTACCGTGTGTCCCCCGACACGTTCTACCTTTTTATGAAATTAGAATGTTAAATCTCAATTTTATACTTTTCTGTTATATAAAAATTTAGTTTGAAGCTTATTGTTCCTCAAGACAAGCAAAGGCTCTGGACGATTGCCATTTTTTCCCGGCAATCTATTCCACGCCTTCGTTACCTACCAATAATTCCCCTGTGACCCGAAATCCATGAAAGAACAACCTTCAATAAATAAGTTCCAAATGACTATATCCAGGGAAAGAATGGAAGAAAAGTTTTTCCAAAAAGGTATACGAACTGATCCTAGACAGAAGTAGGTGTAGGAGCCGGAATTGTAAGGCTAAAACAAAGGATAAGCCTAACCAAGGACGTCACAACTTTACAACTTCCGAGTTTTTTCCTAGGTGCAATTTATAGATGAGCCACCGTATATTGAAGTTAAGACAAATATTCTCATATATCCCATTTAAAACCAAAGTCTTGCACTTTGGTCTTGGACTTGGTTACGGTATTGTTCTTGTTCATTCAGTCTTGTATGTATTTATGTATGTATGTATGTATTTTGGGGTGACATTCACTGAGACCTTAAAGATCTATTGTGCCCCCTTACTCTTACTTAGTTTTTGAGGACAGTCTCAGAAACTAGTAGCTCCTTTAGTCCTATTTCCCGGAGGAATTTCAGGATATCTGCTTCAGGCTTTAACTTAGGTAAATATTCCTTTTCTATCCAGTAATCTCCCAGGAGCTTTGCTCTAGAATTCTGAAGTGCTGTTCAGTTGGAAAGTATATGGATGGAGGTTTCTTCTTTCATGCCACAAAATTTACATTCTTCTTCCTCCATTATTTTGAGCTTTTTTAGGTGCCCATTCAGGCGGCAATGTCCTGTTAGGATCCCTATTAAAACTCTTAGCGCAGCTTTACTTTGACCTATGCATTCATTTTATCTTAATAGGTTGTGGTCACCCAGAAGAATCTTGACTCTTGGTCTTGGTCTTGCTTGTCTATGTAAGATCTTTGTCTAAGAGTGCAAGACAAACACAGATATTGCTAATCACTAAAAATGATCTGGAATCAGGGGACCAGCATAGATCTGAAAAAATAGCAGTGGAATAAGCCATTTAGCTACCTCGTCAATCTAATCACTATGTAACTTTAAATTTTCCTATTAGAAAATATTTGTTAGTATTTCCAACATCTTCATATGGAGAAAGTTGTTGCCTCACTAACAACTTTTCTTGTACTATAAATTCCAACAAAGCAATTTTCCTTATGAAAACCGTTTGAATTTCCTTCCAAAAAGAACCCGTATATGTATTATCCATCAAAAATAATAACAGAAGATGACCTTTAGTGGTTGAACAAACAAAAACGTCTAAAAACCAGAATCTCGAGTTCGTTGATATTTTGAATGAGTTCGTTTCTTTTCTAGTATGAAAAATAAAACGTCATTGCAACAAGCCAACAAGTTATTAAGTCCCCTGCATTCAAATTTTACCTGTATATCGAAAAACAAGTTTGTATGTGTTGAATATGCTCGTGGGAATTAACATTCCCGTATGGGACGGTTTGGAAAATAAATAAGGTGCTCTATTGTATTCTTCAAGCAGGTTCTGATAGTTCACGTTCACCCTCCAAAAACTTTGTACAAAATCTTTTGAAAATTGTTAGATCTTATGGTATGAAAAACCGTTAAAATGTAGATGAACGTTATTAACGATCCAGTGAGTTTCAGTTTTTTTGGATTGTTAGGGGAATCGTCGATACATTTATTTGGAATATTGTCAAAGGAAGTGTATTCCGCTTTTTTGCGGTTCTACTGACACATTTACTGTAATTTTATACCCATTAGCGCATTCGTGATACCCAATGTATACATTAGCAGTAACAGATGATATAAAGAATAGTATATTTGTTACCGTAATCAAGACTAGCATTCAAATTCAGTTCCAATTTCCAACGCAAAATTCTTATTTTATATTCCCTGGCTATGGAAATTCTTCAATATCGATATATCGATATATCGATAAGGACGGTAGTTGGTAAAATTTGGTTATAATGTTTGACCAGTGAATTTCCTAGGTAGCGTGCATAGTTTCCAGAATAGGAACATTTTTGTCTGCAAATGTTGTATTTATAACTAATTGGTCAACTTCCCTATTTTCTTTCACATCTACAATTGAATCGCTGATTGCAGAAAGGATATATGTCACTGAACTTAACTTCTGAGATAAATCCAAATAATTGTTTTTCGAACTGGAGCATAATTTATGAAATGTGCATGTAAAAACTATATCAAAATACTAATCCTTTTAGGGGTAATTGAAAATATTTGCTCCAAGCAGTAAAAAGTTGGAGGTACTACACCTTTCCCATAATTCTTGCATAAGGAAAACCGATAAAAGTTGCTGATGTTAAACGCAATTTTTTCATCTTTTGGCGTACCTCTTTGGGAATTTTCGTTTAGAAATAGCGGTTTTTTATATGCTGCATGGCATGGCAATTCTTCTCATTAGTACGTTACCCATAGGGGTGATTGGCCCATAAGGAAAATTCCCTACATTAACTGATTTATATATATTTTAAATCATCAAAGTTCACGTGTATTTTGAATGGGAAACATTTTAACACTTTGGGCGAGTACTTAGAGTTAATAATAGGAGCTGAAAATTTTAGGGGTTGCTTTTTTGGACATTTCCATCAAGATATTGTTGTAATCAATGTAATTTATTGTGTGTCACCTAAGTTGGAGCTAAGCTGAAATAAAAACAAATCTACATACAGTTAATATTACGATTATTACGAATTATTTCTCTATAGGGCATTCTATTCATGCGAATCATCCTGTATGATATGATATGATATACATCGCCAATTTTAAGCGACCACCCATAATTTTCAATCTATATTATATGCCTTCCCACACTTCAACCATTACCTGTACAATTTATTAGGAGTATTTTTTACCTGTCAGAAAAATCAATAGACTTCCTCACTATGAACTAGAATAACCTACTTGGCCCCTCAGCCCTTTGACGAGAATACAAATAAAACGATTAATGGATTTATTGAGGGATGGGTTAGAAATTTGCACGCAGAACAAGTTTTGTATTGTAAAGAAAATATTTAGGAAGGTTAGAGGACTATTGTTTGACATTTAGTTTTTCTAGAGCAGCTACCTACTTTTTGTTATAGTCTTGATTGAATTTATCAACTTTTATCAAATTATTATAACTTCTAATTCACAATTTTTCAGATTTTTCGGAATTGATGAAATTTGTTTGGTTTTTCCACTGGAGTAAGGTTTTTACTGGCAAAGGTATATTCTTAGTACCGCAAATTCTGTCCCCGGTCCCCGCTTTCTGTGGTTTATTGAACAAATTCAATCTCTCGTGAAAACTGTTTGAAAAGCATCAAAACTCCTTCGTAATAACGTATGAGGAACTTTATTTCACTTAACAGTCCTTTGACAGTCCTTTTCGGCTAATGGAGTCTTTCCCTGGTCATAAGCAAACAAAAAAAAGTCCCTTGACAGCAACCCATCACTTTTGGCACTCCCTGTACATTTTCGTTGGAAATCGCTTGTCACTTTATTTGGAATACAACGATATGACATACTTGTTGTTTTCTATCATTAGCACCAAAAAAATTATTATTTTATGATAAATTGCCAAATTGCCATCCACAACAGTTTTCACAGTATAGGATAATCTTTTAAATTAGGCGAGATATTTCCTGTAAACGATAACACGGGACACCTTGTATTTAGCACTTAAATTTTTTTAGTTAAAATACTTTCTATTAAAAAAACCCATTATACGACACTACAGATAATAGTTGAAGATAAGATTATCATTAATGCAAAAAATCTTTGAACAAAAATATGAAGGTAAATAATGAAACTAAAAACGCATTCGATTACAACATACCTGCCCTTCAATCGACCCTCTAGATCCGAAGAAAGTGTCGCTTTTATCAATCAGTAAGCCATGAAATATTTCGTCTCCCATCAACAAAGCCTTTCAATAGGGACTGATATTTAAATAGGCATGCTCTGATTTCTTACCTTCTACCTCTACTCGCACAATAGAGAACTCATGTGATTTCTGCTTGTGTTCAGCATAAATATACAAGTCCCTGACATTGAACCCAACAAGTCTGCGACCTTTAAGATTGATTGACAGTGCCGTAGACAATTAATCAATGTTTTATCACTTTTTATAACACTACATTGATTCCTTGAAAGCTACTGAAATTAAAAAATGCCCAATAATAACCCAACCTGAGTGGGATATTTATATTAAATTGTTAAAAGTACATGCAATGTGTGGATTTAGTTTAATCCACAGTTGACCTAGACGCCACTGCATCGTGTCATGTCTTTGAAAACTCATCCAAATTAACTATAAACAACAAGTACTACCAAGTATGTGCAATTAAAACATATACTAGCGTGCAAAGTTAGTGAATCTAACCACAGATTATAAAGAGAACAGATACGAATCCCGGTAAAAAATTTTCAGCTCCGTCGTCAATGACCTTGGACCTTTAACTCGGTATGGCCGCGATGTTGCCAGTTTAAAATATCTTCTGAATTTCGTACCAAATTGCACTGTTGATTCAGGGACAATAACAATTCCTAGTACCGGATCTAGTTTTTTGGAAGTTTCCACTAAATCTTTAAGACTGCGCCATGAATTAAAACAATAATCATAATCAAATATATGTTTATGTATTTATTGAATACCTATATGTACATTCCTATGATTTGTTATAAATAGTCATTACTCTTGGGAGATTAATTAATAAGTACATTTTTAGATAACACAAATAATTACAAAAATCAACCAAATTTCAAAGTATGAATAATTCTTAATTTATTTGTTATCAAAGGTAATACAATATACACCTATATACATAATAATTTGTAGCACCAAAGTAAATATCAAAAACTTTAAAATGTCTTTTATCATAGGCCGGGATATTGAATTGGAAATCGAAAGAACTTTATTCTTCTTTCCGAATAAAATTTATTTGGACAGTCTCTGTATGAACAATACACTCCGCCATGATGTTTATTCATTCTATAAGAATAATAATCTATACCACTATATTTTTATACTTAATATTATCACAACGCACAATCGATTAGTCAAATAACACAATTAATATCGTCGATTGAACACCTTCAAACAATAAAGCAAACAAAACTACCAAGGATGTGGTTTATGAAAAAAAGTATATATTTATGGTATGATTTTTATACATTATAATCTTTTTAATTGTATAATTCTTTTAATGTTAATAAAATTGATTTAAAACAAGTAATTATCGAATATTTGTATCTGTATAACTATCACACTTGAAAAAGATGCTTATGAAATATTTGACCTATGATCGTAAATTGAAGGAAATATTATGCAAATTGACAACCCTGTTGACAAATTTCGCGAAGCAGCCCGAACGGAGTCGACATAAGACGATGGGCATTTAAATGGGTATGTCCACCCATCTCTCTCTCTTTTTACTGTTCTCTGTCAAGCTTTCGTATCGGTTCTCTTCATAATCTGTGACCTAACTATAAAACTATAAACTCTATGATGAAACACCTACTCACAAACCCTGCTTCTATGAGAACTTACAAGGACTTACAAAGGACTTTGAATAGGAAATGATACAACCATCACATCACAACTTTTGAAAGTCACTCCAGTCAAACTAGTGGCCTATATAGAAGACACGAAGCTTCTGGAATGGAAGTAGATAACATGAGAAATGGTACAAAGATTCAGTTGAAGCGGCTGGGCTGTTGAGTACAACCCAAACGAATAAAGGATTAAGAAAGATCCTGATCAAAAAACTAACTTTTAACTCCGATCATTGCTAGGTGTTACAGGATTGAAGACCAAGCATTCTTCACCAGTTAGGGAAGAACCAATGCTTATGAAACATCAAAGACTAGCTCCTGTCTATATCTATATCTTATCTTATCTATATCTGTCACTGCTTCATGCCTTAAATAAAATCACAATTTTTGAGGCTAGGAAAATTGCGGAATACATTTGGAATATATTGGAATTACGCCAATTTGTCTCAAATGAATAATGTTTTGTGTGTAGTTGTTAAGATTCGCTTAACCTTTCCCATTTTAAAAATACTTTTTTATATAGAATTATATTTTACCTTGCAGAAGCAATAAAATCATTATTATTATTATTAATTCTCCAAACAATGATTACTTGGCACTTAATGAGTATCAATTTATTCTCATTTCAGTGTTATTTGATGTATCTATGCTCTTTTTCGAATAACCAGTAATTAATTACTTTTTACACCCTATTTATCGTTCGAGCTATTTAAGAATGAACGTGGGAACGAAATTCGCGCGGTACGCCTCTGACTAAATAAAATGTGATCCAGTTTTTTGCATTCATTCATACAAACGGCGACTTGGCGATGATCGCAGGCCAACAAGAAACTTTTAAGGAGAATAAGTTAGACGCGATCGTCGACGCCATCTATTATTTTCCACACAGAGGTCATCAAGCAACGTCAACATTGAAAAAGAACGTGTTCTCGATGGATGAATGGATACTCCATCTATATATACTCTCTTCACCTATCTTCATTCTCGTCATCATAATGTAAATTTTCATTATTTTTGTTTTTATTTTTAGACGTTTAAGCACGCGTGGCGACGAGGCAGTTTCCGTTAGATACAATGTTGCATTTAATATGCGTCAAAACCGGTAGTGTCAAGGCCACAGTAATTTTTTTTGCACGCCTGTAATAATATGATGTGCAGTAATAATAACATTGGACTGCTTTTTTGGAATCTCACTTAATCGCGAATGCCGTTACAAGATGAATAATTTAATTGTTTGGAAACGTCATTGGGTCATTCTCTTGTTTTATATAGAGTCTTATTTAACCATTCATTTAATACATAGAGTTCCTATAATACCCTTCTTGGTGTGCGTCATCGATTGTAAATGTCCTTCTAACACATAAAGTTGGAAGAAATGGAAAAAAGGCAGGTCTCTGATTAATCCTAATCAAAATATCCCAATAATGAACCGTTTAAATGTATTACAAACGTTAACCCTAATTTTTGACTTAAAAAATTTGATTCGTTAATGTTTGAATCACGCGCAAGCGCGACCTGTCAATCGAAAGAAATGACACTATTCAAAATAGGATGCAGACGTAGCTTTCGTATTAGCAATTAGTCTTTACGTCTTTTTCTACTGTCCCACTGACAGTTCTCGTCAGGTCTGTACTTTGTTGTTTACGGTCAATTATTATTTATGAAAAGTGAATATTAATCTAATTGTTATATTTATTTGTTTGTGAAACATGGGTGTTAACAGGACAACAAAAAAGTAAAATACAGGCGACAGAGATGAAATATTTGAGAAGAGTAAGAGGTGTAACAAAAGAGGATAGAATGAAAAACATAGATATCAGAAAAGACCTGGGTATACAATCAACCTTAGAATTTGTAGAAGAAAGACAACTACAATGGTGGGGACATTTACAACGTATGGATGAACGAAGACCAGTAAAGAGAATATGGAAAGCAAAAAATAAAAAAAATAAAAAAAGTACAAAAACTTGGGATAAGGTAATAGCTGGAATACTGGATAAAAGAGAAGAAGCTGGATAGAAGCGAATGACTTAGCTCAAAATAGGAAAGAGTGGAAAAATTTCGTTACGAAAGAATAGCTGCAACCACTAAGTGGTAGAAGGGATTTAAGATTATATATATATATATATATATATATATATATATATGTTTATTTGAATAGTACAAAAATATGCCCAGATACACGGAAAAAGCTGGAAGCTGGAAGAAGCTGGTAATACTCTTTTCGAATTTGGCTGAATACAATCCTGATGATTTTATCAATCAAATTTCAGGTTAGATATATTTGAAAATAGCAAATAAAGTAAACGACATACTCAAAACCCGGATATACGTCACAAACGATGACGCACACCAAGAAGGCTATTTAATGTACTATACACCGCTTTATGGGAAATGTATTAAATCGATTCCACTGATCAACGAACTAACTATATTGGAAGTGGAATGAAACGGAAAATTGTCCTGTATGCTGGTTTGACTCACTTATAAGTAGAAGACTGAAGGATTCCTAGACGCTATTCATGGAACAAAAAATTAAACATCCTTAAAGAATAATGAAACCGAGCAGAGCCTTGGGAGCCCTGGAAAACATAATAAAATCAAAATTATCAACAACGACAACAAAGATAGGACTATACAAAACAATCATACAACTTACACTCAGAAAATTCCCAGAAAAGCGTTCTTTCCTTTTGTAGGTACTGGAACTATGAAATACTTTGTAGAAATACTTATAATATTATTTAAGTCATTATATTACCTACTTGCAACTGATAAACCAATTCCATGTTATTTATATTTATGGTATTCATCCTAAATCTAGCTCAGTATCACCATTGTATCAATATCGTCTTCATTTAAATTAATAACTTAGGATGTTACAGTAGTAACAGTAAGTAACTGTAAGTTCCTTGTGGCATTACTCATTCTTTTTTCTCTTATTCTTTTGGGAATCAAACCACAGATATTTTTTTTATTTTTTATTTCGACGTTTCGGTAGCGCTCCAGCTACCGTTGTCAAGATTAACTAGTAATAAAATTAATTAAATAATTTTTGGTCCCTATCTGACACAACGAAAAAATATGACAACTAAACGTTGTGTCAGATAGGGACCAAAAATTATTTTATTAATTTTATTACTAGTTAATCTTGACAACGGTAGCTGGAACGCTACCGAAACGTCGAAATAAAAAATAAAAAAACATTATTGTGGTTTGATTCCCAAAAGAATAAGAGAAAAAAGAATAACTAATGCCACAAGGAACTTACAGAAGATAAAAAAAGAATAAGTAATGCCACAAGGAACTTACAGAAGATGTTACAGTTACTTTAGCATTTCAATAGATACCTTCAGCCTTAATGTTATGGTGAATAGAATATTTCCAGCTATCAATTGAACTATCACTTTTCACATTTCCAATAAACTGCAAGACAGAAACGAAAAACCTTTCCGAAATATTTCAGGTAGATCACATGAGTAAAAAATATATTTATTTTCATGTGAATTTACTGTTTGGACCTTAACTTTGCGGAATCTAATATTATGCTATGTTTCGAGTTAATTCCACTATTTTGAGAAAATTGGGAAAATTATGGAAGGAACTTAATAATTATATTGATATTGAGACTCTTACATTGATAACACCCACTATTTAACACTCTCACGGTAGTTTTTTAAGAAACAGAATGTATGTTTGTATAAAAGGATTAAAATGGCAAACTTGTACACGTGTATTTCTCCTTCTACTCTAAGAAAACTCTATCTTCTTAACTATTAAATATATAAATAAACATTTTATACCGAAAGTATAAAAAGAAATCAAACAAAAGAGAGACGACCGAAATGAGCCTAATCAAACAAATATTAAAAAGGGGCTGTACAAAAAGAGTAAGAAAAATAGTTTGTCAACATCGGTCTACAAAAGTACGAATGTTGCTTTATTCTAAACCAAATATTTACTTCCTGAATGACTGTTTAGGACTACCGGGTAAGTCATGAGAAATTTATGAGGTTTGATTTTTTGGAATTCCTTTATTTGTATAGTTATTCGAATGCAAAATTGCATATCTGTAGCTTAGTCGTTTTTTATGTGCATTCAACAAAAAGTGATCATTTTTCAAATCTGCAAGATATTGCCAAAACAAAATGATTCAATAACGACAATATTTTATAAGGAATGAAATAGTTTTTAATTAAAGTTTATTCCTGATAAATAGTTCTAAACAAGCTGCTGCTAATATTTCGAGAAAATAGGGAAAAAAATTGGTTTTTTCTCCAATATCCGTTTGGAAATTCCTATTTATGTACCAAGGACGGAAAAATATCTATCATAGTTGAGTCTGCAAGTAGACAAGATGCATATTGAATTTTTTCATCGATATTTACAAAAAATTACTAATTTCCGAATTAAAAAACGACACCTTTCGTCCGCATACGTCTCACAGCGACCACAGCGGCCGAAAAGTACTTAACATCAAAAATAGTCGATTTTTCATTTAGAAATTGGTAGGTGAATGGAGTGTTGTTAAACTTGCTACGTCGTAAATCTCTCTACCAGAAATACGCAAAGAAATTAAACATATCCAATATAGGCGAGCGGGACTCACCCCCAAATAGACCTTGTAGTGACCACTAATCGCTAAAACCACTTTAACTCTATTTTTTCGGGGTCGCTGAATACGAATCTGAAATTGTTTTTTTCCTAAAAATGGAGGAACACTTGGTAAAATGGCAATTAAGCGTAAAATTCGTAAAACTGGATTTGATAATTTTTGATAATAAACTCGCTATATCTTAAACAATTATCAATATTTTTTTATGGCAACTTAGCTGCTTATTCTACAATTCAATAGCTGCAAAATAAGCCCATGCCAATGATTCTCTGACATTTATTAAATGAATAGTGAATTTTTAAATGTGTGCCGTCACGAATTCCGAGTTTTTTCATATAATCGCAAAAGTTGAGTGACGAAGTTTCGAGTTTCGAAATTAACTATGTAGTATTAAAATTTAGTATGTAAGGAAGTTTTTGATAAAGTTTCAGCTCTTAATATTCAATAGAATGAAAAAATAGGCGATTTCAAAGTCGAGCGCCGAGGACGTTTGTGCGTCGTGCACGTGACGCAAAGCAATAGCTTGTTACGGCGCGGGTTATTCGTGTGATCCAAATACAGATTTAATAAATGCCATTAAAATATGTCAATCGTCATCATTTATTTCGTCCATTTCATTTATTACATCTCTATTTTGCCCAAGAAGTCGTTAGTGTATTTGCATCATATTTATACGATCCAAAGAAAAAATCTAAAGCTGTTCGTAATGACATTAATTCTTTACGTTATCATTTAGCAATTGAAAAAATCCAGACATTACGAGACTTCCGCCGTCAAAACCAGCTATGCTTAAACACATTTTAAGAGCTCTGAATGGAAGCAAGCAACTCAATCTGCAATTATTTCTAAATATGTGACAAAGTTTGGCTGGTTAATAGAAAATGGTGAAATAACATTTGATTACTATGATGGCCCTACTGCAATGGAAATACTTCAGAAATATTTTTGTTCTTGCACTAGAAAAAATGCTTGCCAAACGAATATTTGTCCTTGCAGAGAGTCTAATTTGAAATGCTGTGATGTTTGTAATTATTGTAATGATACGTGCGCTAATAGAGATGTAATAAATGAAATGGATGAAATAAATGATCACGATTGACATATTTTAATGGCATTTATTAAATCTGTATTTGGATCACACGAATAACCCGCGGCGTGGCAAGCTATTGCTTTGCGTCACGTGCACGACGCGCAAACGTCCTCGGCGCTCGACTTTGAAATCGACTATTTTTTTTTCTATTGAATATTAAGAGCTGAAACTTTATCAAAAACTTCCTTACATACTAAATTTTATTACTACATAGTTAATTATTCGAAACTCGAAACTTCGTCACTCGGAATTCGTGACAGCACACATTTAAAAATTCACTATTCATTTAATAAATGTCAGAGAATCATCGGCATGGGCTTATTTTACAGCTATTGAGTTGTAGAATAAGCAGTTAAATTGCCATAAAAAAATATTGATAATTGCTTAAGATATGGCGAGTTGAATATCAAAAATTATCAAATCCAGTTTTACGAATTTTACGCTTAATTGCCATTTTACCAAGTGTTCCCCCGTTTTTAGGAAAAAAATAATTTCAGATTCGTATTCAGCGACCCCGAAAACATAGAGTAAAAGTGGTTTTAGCGATTAGTACTCCGTGGTCACATACTGCTATTTCTAAGCGTCTTTTTGGTGGGTGTCCCGCTCGCCTAATAGTACCGTATGCCATGCTGCGCTGGAATAAATGCAGCGAACTATCCTGTCAAAATCACGGCATAATCTTAGACCGTCAAGGAGGAGAAGTGTGCAGCGCGGATATTTGAAAGAGCTGGCAGAGCACGTTCATCAAAGATCGCGCGAAATAGGTTCATTATTCCACTGATGGACTTTACTTAAAGCAGTGGATTGCGCCCACATTTTTTCATCATTATGACAATGAGAATGCATTATAAAATATATTATAAATTTTATATTTGATATAAGGAAATATTTTAGTTAATTAGAAGATTTTTTGGTAGCTCTGCAGCGCTCATGTATTAGCCGCCACTGATACTACATCATACTACCATTTGAGTCCAATAACAGCAAATTAAAAATAGCAGGACAGTAGACATTGTTTATTGCTAAAATATAAACTCCAATAAAAATCAACCATAAAACCAGATTGAGTCCGAGTCGATACAATCTGAAAATATGTCATAATTTTTTTCATAGACATTTTTTGGTTAATATTCGTATAAAAATGGTCTCTTCGGATTCCCATCAAGAGTAGAATTTACATGAAAGAATCGAAACAACTGTTGTCTTCATAAAAACTGAAATGATATACGGACCCGGATTGGCTTTCTTTATGGTTAACGACAACACAAGAAATGATACAACCGTAGCGAAGTGCGATAAATCTCAGTTAATGAAAATTTATTTTGCAAAACTCAATTTGAAGATACTACAAATCAACTTAAACATTGCTATGAACAAAATAAATTATTAGCAAATTTGAATTGTCGAAAATATTTTATTGTTTATTCAAATCAGCGAATCGTAAATTTTATACTGATGACATAACAACTGCTGTAGTATGGAAGCGTTTATTTCAATACGAGGTTCGTTGGATTGTTTATTGAAAAGTTTATGATTTATTTGTTACAGAAATATTTCACACAATGTTTTCTAATATATTCCAGAAATAAGCAACCTTAACCCTATTTGATTTATGTACGAATATAATGTTTGAGGCAATTGTTATAGCCCATTTGGAAATGATAGAGGTTTAATTCGATTGGGTTGTGCTCAACAGCCCAGGCTCAGGCGACTCTTTGTACCATTACCCATGTTACCTACCTACTTCCATTCCAGAAGCTTCGTGTCTCCTATAAAGGCCACCAGTTTAACTGAAGGGATCTTCAATCGTTGGTATGGTTGTATTATTGGAACTTTAGTTCTTTACGTCAGGTTATTTTTGAGCAACCAGGGGTCGCGACGCAAAAGATCTGGCCGTTACGTTACGTTATGTTACGTTGCTTCATTATGTGACTTGCTTGCGTGCGTGTGCTCTCTCCTGAGTCTCTCTCTCGTTTACGAAGCAGCGATTCATATGGTTCGACCGGGAATCGAACCCGGGCTTCCCGCGTGGAAGGCGAGCATTCTACCACTGAACCACGGATGCTATATTAAAATTCTATGCAAATCTGGTATTCGCAGTGCTGGTGATCTACTTGAATTTGTTCGGATAAATTTTTACTATTATTTCCATAGTTTTTTTTGTTTATTTACAGCATCGGTTGTCAGTACGGTAGGTTGTGTTTACTGCTTTCTAAGTTTAACACGTCGGTAAGTGATTTACTTACCGTTCAGACGTCGAAAAGTAATAAATAATTTCACCAAAATGCAAAATATATTTTAAACTGATCGAGAAGTATAAATGTCACTTTTGACATTTCGAAGAAATTCAAATTATTTTATTCGGAATTTATTTCAATACGATCGCGCAAAAAATGGTATAAGCATCTCGAACGTTAAGGGTAGGTAATTACAACGTTTGCATGTAGATTCCTCTCGTAAAATTGTACAAAATGATATGAGGATTAAGAGGGTCTAGCACATTTACTTTTCGAAATAGAGGGTGTTGAAATTTTGAAAACTTGAATGTTTTAATTCGATAACTTTAAAATGGATGGATAAATTGATTTAACATTTGGCAGATTGTTTTTAAATGTAAAAGGGCATATTTTGATAGAAATAGTAGTTTGTGCAACTAGTGTGGATATGATGGCCATATCGCACGAGGACGAAGTTTGAGCACGACGCCGTAGGCGGTAAGTGTCTCCCTTTCTTGTCTACCTTGCTCAGTAAACTCTTTGTATGAAGGTGCTCTTGTGTCGATCTCGATGTGTGCTGGTGTTCCTATTTGGCCAGTTTCCGACTCCCCCTGTGGAAGAATCTTCTATTCGCAAATGTAACTGGTTTGATATTTTTTATTAACTGAGAGGTCTTCTTCAAGGTACCACTCCTCCAGAATTCGTGGTACAAATGAAATTTAGAAATATTAGAATTGTCTTCTAAGTGTTACATATGAAAATATGGTTAGCGCCTGTCAACAAATATCAAATGTCAAAATGAACTGTCATGTTTAGTTTACTTAACGCCAAAGTTTCAGAACACTTCGTTCAAAGCAGTACTTAAGCTGAAATTTTAATGTTGATGTCAGTCGAAAAATAGAATTATGCCTTTTTCATTGATTAAGCACCACATCAGTTGACAATTTATCGTTGGTATCGAGAACTTAAACGTGGTATGATGAATCTTATCGACGATCCAAAAACAATTCCATCAACAGCAGCAGTCACCCAGTCAATGCTGTACGTGAACTAATCCAGTGGAATTGATAATCAAAATGAACCATCATTGGGAATTTCACCACAATTAAAAAAATTCAACATGAAGAATTATCTGTAAAAAATTAGTTTCTCATTGGATACCGCTTCTGTTGTAGGAAGAAAAGAAAGCAATTCGACTCAACTTGTGTAAAAAAACTCTGAACAGGCTTAACGCAGGAAACCCAAGAAATATTTTGTCACAAAAGCGAATCATGTAGCAACAAGATCAAAGAACTGTTACTGCAATTCGTTTGCTGAAAGTAATTGCTTGGTTTAGAAAAACCAACGCCCAACGACGAATGATCTTTCCCGAAGACAATACAAGTTCACACACAGCTTGGAAAGGAAATGGGTTTGAAAAAGAAGACATCGAATTATTGGCCCATCCCACATACAGCCCCGACCCAAAATCCTAACTCCTTTTTTACCTTTCCAGAAAAGCTGGTTCAAACGTTCCAGTCCCAGAAAATGCATCTTCAAAAACTACAATTTGTACTAACAGGCGAATGGGATAACTGCTTCAAGAATTGGTTCTAAATGATGTATATATTTTTGTGGAGAATAGCAATAGATAGTGTTTGAAAGCTATCTATACTGTTTTTATTTCTACAACTATATACAAAATAAAACCAACACTATTTATGAGCTATTCTTGTGAATCTCAACTGTTCAAGTAACAGCAGACAAATATCTCGTTAAGACACTAGTGATTTTCTGTTTTCTGGGAAACCTATTATCTTAAAACTGTTCATCTCGTTTTTTATTAAACTATGAGAGTATTCCCTTCATTCACGCATTAATTGTTCCACTTTCCTTCTTCACCGTGAAGTCATTTTTACTGATGTGTAGATTGAGATATTCACAGTAAGATATTTCAAATAAACCCAAACATTGTGTTCAATTTAATTTGGAGAACAGTTGCTGTGGTTGTCACCCCTGCGGTAACTTCCTTTATATTTATATAACATTTCCGTTATTTTTTTTCAGTCAAAATAAAAAAAAGGATATAATAGGATTCATCCTTGCTGTTATGCTTGGATACAGATTAAAGTTTCCTTTATTTTAAGGTACAGGATAATTAACATAATTTTGTCGAGTTTTTGTATGCGGCAGATGGTTTAGTTGCATCAAATTGCATAGGGTAAGGTCAAAGAATGGGATGCAAGATCTTTTCAATCGAGTTTTGATACGCGGAAGAACAGGAATTATTTCCAAACCAATGGACATTGTGAGATTTTTGCCTATGCCGATTTATCGTTATACAAGATTTTTTTTGTGCTTTGGCGGTTGAAAATTACAAATTCGTACTTTGCTTAAGATGAGGTGTGAGGTTCAAAAAACACCAAATTGAATGAATGAATTTATTTGAAAACTTAACAAAGTCACATATCGTTTTGAGTTATAAATTATCACTGTATATACAATTTAACAAAATATATATTAACAAATATCAGTTATTTACAAAATTTGAAACCCATCAGATAGAAATATATATTCATTTTCAGTTGAATGTATTTAAAACAAAAAAGCAGTAGTAGTGAAAAAAATAATAAGCTTCATAGTCTTCGAAACAACATTTTTTATAATAATTAATTAGATCAACAAATTGTTTTGATTTACATTTATTTTCTTGTGATATTCTAAAAATATCCCAGCCCACATTTTTGCACGATGAGTCTAGATATATTAGTGTAATTACAGCTAACAGCATGCCAGTGATGTCAATAAATAATTTATATCGGCAAAATAAACATTGCAAAAGCTAATTAGTGATGATACAGTCTCAGTAGTTATGAAGTAACCAAGGTTTACCAGCAAATTTAAATCAGGAGTATGATGACAGTGGAAAATTAATTAGATGAGTTATAGAAATGTCATTATATAGATGTGGGTGTGATCCATTTTCATGACTAAGATGCACTAAAGTGGAATTAAATTTTGGTATATCCGTTAAAAAAGCAACTGAAAGAAAATATACCCAATATAAAATATCAACGAGTGATCTTGGATACAGAGCAAGAGATAGAAAAGAGTCGTGTCTCTTTTAGTTTTCATTTTTAAATCACACGATCTGCAATATGTCAAAAAGTTAAACTCTATGTTACTAATGGCCACTTGCACCGTCATTATAACAGTAGTTTAAAATTTAACTATCAGTTAATTATGAATTTGGGCTTGCATCGCAATTTAAGCCACGATTAAACTTTTTTAAGCCACTGTTAAACTAAGCCACTGATCTTGGAGGATTGAATCGTATATAAACCACAGTAATATGAATTCTAAACTAAAAAACACACAAAGCTGATGTGACTAACGTCAAAAAATAACTCGGTGCGTCTAGACACTTGATTTTTAGGAAGAAGACATTTTCCTTGAGGATGATAGGGATATATTATAAATACCACAAATATATGAATATTCAACTAAGGTTTTAAGACCCTTTTACTGAGAACATTTGTTTCAGTTATTAATTTATAAATTGTCAAAGTAAAATTATTGAAAACAATTCAAGAGCAAGAGCTTCACAATACTATCAATCGTTTCAGGAGCAAATTTTAAATAGAGGAGTTTAAATGGTCAAATGGGGTATATTTGGACAAGAAATCGACTGGCACAGTTATTTTTTTGTTAAAATTCTTTTTGAGCATTGAGAGAATACATTTCTAATAATTTAAAGTATTGGTGAAGATTTTTTTCTAATTATACGCCCCACGCACAACCATTAGTAATCTAATCTTTTTTTATATCCGAAATCTAAATTCAAAATATCATTGTCTGACGAGACTGAAGTTAGGTGATAGTATCAACCGATTGCAATTTAGCAAAACTTCCCCAGATTGATGAGTTTATTTTAACCAAGAATCCTTAAAATACGGTGCAAGTGATTGCAATTTAATCGATTATTTAAATTTTAACAGTTATTTTGAACAGTGAGTTAGCGAATACGGTGCAAGTGGGCATAAGAGACACTAGAAAGCTTTTTATTTATTATGTAGTATGAATTTCAGGTTGCGTGGAAAATTACAAGCTATTCAGGTTTACTGATGCATTTGACAAAGACAGAATATCAAAACGAGATAAAAACTACGAAAAAGTGTCTAAGAATGGAACAGAAACAGTGGCAAAGCCAAATTATGGGAGCAGACATTTACCCAAGATGGAAGGAAGCAGTTAGGTACAGTACAGCAAGCATGCTATTCAAGACAAGTAGCTGACTCAAGCAATAAGGAGATTTTGGAGTTATCAGATACCAAGGTCAAGCCCCCAATATCTAGCTCGAAGGAGGTTCAGCGGGTTCATAATATCTAAGGGCATCACAGACCTGTATTTGCTTTTTCATTCAGATTAAAAAATATCCGTTTGTGCACTTATTGCATAAATTACAATTATTTAATTCTATAAAATCTCGCACAAAATGGTCGTCTGTCAAATACACCTTAACGACTACTTTTGATTGGAAGTCGTAGAAAAAATAGACGTTTTTTCAGTTTTTGTCATGTGCAACAATTATGTGAACTGCGTCACTTTTGAATCAATTGTCATGTTAATTTGATTATGGAACGAAAGATGATCTAATTAGTTATTGAATTTTTTTAAATTGGAGTTTAAAAATAAATGAAATGGAATAAAAATCATGGTTACTTTGAATGGTCGCTTACTCATAGAAGTGCAGATTCGTAATTTCTTATCTGTTAAAAGGAACCGATATGGATACATAATTAAAAAACGAAAACATAAGATACGAAAGCTCACTTAGAAGCACTTATCATTTTTTCCTCACTTTCAAGGTACACTTGCTTGCTTTTTTATTTCAATAGTAATACGTTAAAATATAAAATAACTAACCTAAAACATAATTTTTAATTTAAACAGCTACTCTATATAAAACAATGATTCTCAAACAATACAGATGGCTAAAGCATTCCACAAAACATGAATTCTATACATGACAGATTGAATATTATGTTAAAATATTAGCCTAAGGTAGCGGCGATTCATTGAATTAATTCTATCACTGGATGAATGCAAAAAAATTCAATAAATGTACAAGCCAAACCAATTAATTTCATTCAAATATAGTAATCGTTTTATATAGAGCAAAACATCAAAGAATCAATGTAAATACGAGAAAGTTTTTCATAGAAAATAACATAAATTTAAATATTTGGTTGCAATAGGGTCCCAGGAATATCAAGGACTAGATTATATAAGACCCTACTCACCTAATTATTTTAATTCAATTCCTTTAAATAAATCCGTAGGTTGTGAGATCAATATACACTGGCAATAAATTACCTGGAACAGAAAAAAATTATTAGCACCAAAGAAAATCATATTGCAAAATATTTTTTTATAAAAAATTTTAATTAGCCAATTAGATGCCTGCATTTTGACATGTTGCTATGACAATAACCTAATTTCTTCGGAAATTTCTCTGCGTAGAGGGAAATTGATGAGTGGAAATCTCCCTCTTGCTTGAAGCTGTCATAAACACTACTATGATGTCTGTTACATGGATATTAATATGTCACCAATTTAATTTCTATTTTAAAGAAGTTTTGGTATAAAATTTTCTCACCGAATCTTCCTAGAGCACGAATTATTACCGGTAATTTTCCTCAGTAAAAAATTCGCACTTCGAGAGAATTTCCGGAAATAGTTCGTGCTCTATGGAGATTATAAGTAATAATTTTTCTAGTTCTAGTTCAAACTCCTTCTCATATCTTTTTCATGACTTCGTGGGCAGTAATTTTGCACTTATTTTTGCCATTTTTAACGATATTTATTCTTCAGGAGAAATAAATTTAATAAATTCCAATAATTTAGACTAACAATAATTCAAAACACTGACATCTGCTGTCATAATACAAATTTTTATTTAGTTCTGCTTGAGTAAATGAACAATAACTTATTTTTTCTTATTGGTGAACCATTTTACCTATTTAAAGCACGCCTCAGCGTGTTCAAATCGAACTATAAAAAACGCGCGTGTTTTAAAGTTACCGTGGCAACATCAACAACTCGAGAAACGAAGTCTGAATGACAATTTTTTCATTATTGATCTGACAGGAGTACTTTGTAACGTCAAAACCTTTATTCGAACAATATTTAACAATTTAAATTTTATAAATGAAAATGGAAAGTACATGGTATTGTTTGAGATATTAATATTTCGATTTTCCAAATCGGAGGAAATGCGGATTAGTTTATGTTTTTCTCATTTCCATGACAACGCACAAGACACATCAGAAGAAGGCGCACTCCGTATCTTTACGGATGGCTCTAAAACCAATATGGATGTGGAATTTACTCCAGATCTCTGACTCTAAACATCAAATGGGCGATGGGCTGTAATGTCAGCGTTGCTCAAACAGAGCTCACTGCTATCTACATCGCCGCAAAAGAGATTATCAAAAGAAATACCACAGGTAATAAAATTCACATCCTTACGGATAGTAGACAGGCACTACTAGCCCTGAACAGACCACGTATCACATCAGACCAAGTATCACCTGTCCCTGATCGAAGCCTGTAGCAACAACGAAGTCACTCTAGGCTGGATCAAGGGCACAGTAAATCGAAAGGTAACCACATTGCCGACTCACTAGCCAGGAAAGCAGCCTCCCAAAAACTCATGGGACCTGGCACTTTCATTGGTCTGTCGGCGTCGGCTATGATTGACCTAATAAAGGAACACTCCCTTGATAAGTTTAAGGGTAGATGGGACGATGCAGAAGGTTGCAGGCTTGCCAAGGAACTGCTGCAGTATCCGGACAGCAAAGTAGCCAAAAAATACGTGACTATGAACAGACATAACCTTCGGACAGCCACGGGTATTCTGACCGGTCACTGCCACCTACGAAAACACCTCTACAGACTGGGTCTGTCTGACACTTCACTCTGTAGAGGATGTGAACAGGAAGATGAGACTATCGAACACATTCTTTGTGAATGTCCGACACTCTCTCAATTTAGGTTTTCCGTATTCGGCGAGTACAGGCTAACACAAGCCAGCATGAGGGAGCTTACTTCCGGCGACGTTATCGCCTACTTCAAACAAGTAGGCTGGATGACGAGCCAGAAGGGAGTCTGAACCTCAGAAGGATGCACAATGGGCCAGTTGTGGACTAAGTGCTGTGGGGATCACCCACCATTCAAATTCTTACAGATACAGAGATAGATGACAGCGCAAGGTATACGTAGCATCATCGTAGCATCACGAATTCAACTATTTTACATTATTAGTACTTATTTCCATTTCTTGTAGTTGTAGTAGTAATAGATACCAGTATTTATAATTTCAAAAGGCACTATTAAAAAAAATAGCGTCAAGTACCTATTTGTGGATAACTGGTTTTTAAAACACTTGCTCTATTTCGAAAACTGTAGTAACGTTTCAGACACTTGGTACTTAATACACTATTAGCGCACAAGAATAGGTTACTTTCGCTACACTAAACAGACGTGTTAAGTTTAGTCAGACCAACTACAGATTTTCTCCTGTTGCAACCATAACTTTATTGACGTGTATAAAGCCTTTCTCAGTGAAGCATATTCATGTCGTTGTATCGTCGGTAACTTTATGAATGCATTTAACTGCTTCGCGTGTTGAATATTTAATTAATCTAGATCTCCGACTGATATTAATAATCGTTAGCCAAAGTCTGCGCGTTAATTGGGTCAACAGGTAATTATTATTGAAGATGTAAAATATTTAATGAATCATTAATTTGTGTGTATTTCGTTAATATTTTTCATGTAATTTGAGCAAAATACTTTCAATATTTCAATTCATGCCGGTCATTAAACAAAAGCAGACAAAACGACGGTCAGAAAAACTTCAAGATTAATTATGCTTGTCTTCAAAAAAAAAGTACAGACCAAAAACTTTGTTCTTAAAGCAGAAAATTTAAGCTTTGGTTTGATGTCCAAGTAGGCAGCCATGCAGCTATCTGAATAAGCCAAGAAAATATTATCTAGAGGCGTAATTCTCGATTGAATTGAACAGAAAAAGATTAAAGGAATTCTAGCAAGTCCAAACGTACATCTACCTAGGTACAGTTATTAAGAAGAATGACGATAAGATAATAAAAATAAAAGCAAGGTTAAGAAAAGGCTATTAAAGCACGTGGAACCCTTGAAGAAAATTATGAATTCTAAAGAGTATTTAGAAGATAGCATCTATACAAACATTCATCAAAACAACAGCACCAAAGTGAAACCAAGATAGGGAGCGATTAATTTGTAGAACAATAAATTAGTAACATGATTGTCAAAAGAGAAAGACCAAACAAAAAGTGATATAAAAAAGCAGCTGCAATCGCAAAAAAATTCACCAATTAGGTACCTACTTTTCAAACAATAAGGCGACCAAACAGAATATTGGTTGAGCACCTGACAGGACCCTGTAGACTCAATAAACACATTGATAACAGCGAATTGGCAGACTCAACCATATGCAGGATTTGCCAGGAAGCAAGATCCTCTAGCATATACAAAAGATCAACAAAGTTTGTATTGGAAAGGCTCTTAAGCGCACAATGTGGATCGATATTGCCGACAGAATTTCATAATGTTGAATATTTACATTAAGTGTGGGTCTACTTTGCTTCGGTATATCACTATCGTGAACTAATTCCTATCCTCTTTAACATACATTGAAAGATACTTTCATAACTTGGGTTCACTTCATTCCTCTTGCTGGATCCGCTTCCTATCGCCAACACTCTGAAAGCTTGGGAAAAACCCCAAGTATCATCCAAGCGGAAACTCACGCCATTAGAAAGTGTGTCCAGTTTAATATTGACGAATGATATAAAAGGCAATGGGTTATCATGATGCCGAATAGTCAAACAGCCATTAAAGCACTGAGCTCTTGTGTGATCAGTTCAAAAATGGTGTGGGAATACCTAGACAAACTCAATGAACTAGACAAGAATAATATAGTCACCTCACTGTGGATTCCAGTGCACTCTGGAATAGAAGGAAATGAAATAGCAGATGAACTAGCGAAGAATTCTAGGGCACAATACCTATCAGACAACTGAATAGAACAGGGACATTTACCTATTTGAAAGCAGCATTTGAGAAAACGGGTGACATGTTTCTTATTACGAGAGGATGGGTTGGTTTCACATTTTTTTTCAATTTTTGTCCGACAGTGTGCAATTTCGTTCTGTTGAATATTAAATTGGGTGTCATACTTAGTTTCGTTGAAGAAATTTGGGAACCGTAATATTATTTTCTGTTCATTGCAATCCGATAAATATAATGAATTCATTAAACAATAATACGACAGTTCAAGTATTCCAATCGTTATTTTATTATCCAACATAACAGTTCAAAGAACTGATCTGTTTATTTAATAATTATATAACTGTCCCCTTTTAAATACGTTTACACCACTGGACGGTAGTGATCTCTTGCTTGAAGTTTACAACTACTACTACTTGTGGACAATTTACATCACCGTTCTAGCATCAGAAGCAATCACTTGACTTCAAGATAAATATCCCACTTGAATTATGGCTGTGATGTCGCCAGCAGTTTTTTCTTATTGCTGTTTCTTTGAACATGTTCATCAGTGGGTTGTCTATCCATTCATTCAGTTTTTTATTTTATCCGGACAGAATATGTCTACATTCCCCGTCGATTCTGATTCTCTTCAAAAAATGTATACTTACAATAAAATTATTTTTATACAAACCTTTCACGAGGCGTAGTAACTGTTGTGTTTGTGTATTACGATACAAAACCAGATTTATATGATTTTGACATTATTCTAACTTGAAAAATTCTCAACTAAACTCAACTAAAAAATATCAACAAAATGCTTTTATTTTGTTATAATATTGAAACGTCAAACTCGTAAAAACTATAAACAAAAACAAACAACACACTCATATATACTATAGATTTTGACAGTTCTCCAAACTTCAAATTCGAATGTCCCCTTTGTAACTGACTATTAGTTCATAAAACGTATATTCAGAAAGTGGCTAACTTCATCTTTACGTTTGTGACGTATGTGTAGTGTAAGTTGCAGATATTAAGGAATCTTCAACTTCCCGTTTTCTCCTTTATAATCGGCTTAAATTTTTTTTGCAGTACTATATTTAAATGGAATATGAAAAATCGGATATCACTTCAAGACCCCATTATTCAAAAACTCTGTTAGATTTTACGAGTGAATAAGACTGCGATGTGGATAATGGAGAATAGATAGGGATAGATGACACTTTTTGCTCAGCGGACGAAAAATAGTCACCTTCAAAAATAGTCGATAATAGTTTGTAAAGATCGACGAAAAAATTTAGTACGCATCTCGGCGAAGAATTGTATCTCGCTAGCTAGCTATAAGAGATAGTTTTTCATCCTGGGTAAATAACTAATCCTGGGTACATAACTAACTATTATAGAGGCTTTCAAAGCTGAAAACAAAACTCAATCATGCATGTCACGTAACAGATTTCAACTCCACTTTATATGGATTCCAAACTTCTTTAAAAAAATCATGAATTTTTATGCTGTGTAGAATATTAAGCACATTCTCTTAGGTTGTATGATTATTGTGAGAGAAGACCGAATAACAATTAGGTTCAAATTAAATTATTTTTCGTTGACCTATCAATTTGAAGCCTCGACTATAATTGATAATTTTTCGTCCTTGGCTTTGCCAAAATGTCGCAGCCTAAATTGACAATTTTTTTTTAAATTAAGACATTTTGCAAGCTTGATATCAAATCTACTGGTAATTAAATGTAGAATTTGGCAGTGAGTTTTGAGACGTTTGAATTATTGTAGGTATAGAGAGTTTTCGAAGCCGCTTAAAAAACACTCCGATTAACGCTATTTGACAACTTCGACATACGGTATGTCACTTAGCGTATACCGCTCCCGTACACCACCGGTATCTTACGGACGGTAGACATAGCGGTTGCATTAACGAAAAGGCCACGAAAAGACCAAAAATCTAACCTCAATTCAATGAGTGATGTCTGTATTCTGTATGTTGTCTCTGGTATCTGTTTTTTTCACTAAAACTTCAACAATCATCTTTGCGAATTGCGATAGCACATATTATTAATAATTATCATGCTATCAATTTGTCTTGAACAATCTGAAAAGAAGTAGGATTCGGTTCTCTGAGGAAGACAATTAGATTTTGCTAAGTGAAATTTTGGCGAACAACCCTTATGCGGATCCTTCAAAATGGGTCACAATTCACTCAAATTTCTGCAAATTCACTGGAAAACATTTTTTCAATTTTTTGAACGCTTTTTGCGAGCAGCAACAAATCAAATGATATTGTAACAAACAAAAACTTCTGTTACCGTTACCGTTGGGACGCAGGAGGTTCGAAAACTATATATTTATCTGTCAAAATAGTCGTGCGGTTAGAATTATGTTAATCGCTACCGGCTCAGTATATGTACGTTTCCGACAACTCTCTATATTGTTTCAACTTTTATGTTTCATCTTCAAAAAGTGATTTTAATACCATTTGTGCCTGTGTCAGAAAAAATACAAAAAAATACCGAAACTGCTTAAACCAGAGCCTTATTTATAATTTGTAAGTATCATCTACAGTTATAATTCTCACCTTACACATCACCCTTCTAATAAACACCTGTCCATGTTAGAAACAAGTGAGTATTGTAATTCTGGGGTAGTAAAATTATTTATCTACTTAAAATGCTTGAACAATGTATTTTATCACACTTTACACCCATCAGTTACAAATTGCCACATATTTATTTAAAAGAATAATTTATAGTTAAAAAAAAACTGAATAGTTCTCAATTTAAAATTAAATGATTAACGAGAAAATAAATGTCATTGACGTAAGATTGCTTGGAACTACATTTATACACTAACTTTGCATTTCGGGTGAGAAATTATTACATCGAGCCCCCCCCAAGCTATTACCATAATGGCATTAATTTCATCGGTAATCGTTTTATCCTCAAATTAAGAGTTAATTTCCATTTTTTTAGTTCGATTTACTATGATGTGTCTTTTTTAAATTTTTTCACTCGATGCCAGATCATGGTTAGGTTTTTTAAAACACCCTATACTTTACTACTTTATTGTATAGTCATCGGTCCTGAACGAATGTACAAAGTTTGAATTAAATCAATGCACGAAAAGAAAAAAAATCTCAAAAATGTATTCGAAATAAAGAATCAATTAATTGAGGAACCTCCCATTGAAAAGTTTCAACAAAACTGCGAGTACGAATTATACTTTTTATATTTGTTTTGCATTACTTTGCTATAATTTATATTGCTCAGCTTTTCTTTATTTTATTCTATTACTTTCTCGTATATAAAAATAGGCTATAGCTTATAACTAATCTATTCATGATTTTAATACGAATAAAAAGATGTCGCTCGAAAATCGTACGGTGTAAGCCCATCTTTAGTAATCGGAACAAATGAATAAACATGAAGTAGGAAGCGTAAAGGACTGAATATCTTGCGAAAGTCGAAAACGATTGCGTTTTGGAAAAGCGGCAACAAAAAAGCCGACACAACCAATGAAGTAAAAAAATAATATATCATGATCGGTTTCTCGATCAAAGGCCACACATTACCGTCAGTCGAATTATTTTTGGCCAATCAATTATTATTCTTCCATGTACATGAGCATAAACAACATACCAAAACCTATTAGGTAATATAAAAAACGCTACCTATCGCGCCACTGTTTTGGCGTTATTAATTACCAGTTATTAATGCTTTACTGCAATTTATTTCAAGTGCACGTACGCACGACAATGATTGATGTTTCACACTGCCGCTTAAGTACAGAGAAAAACATAATTTATTTTAAAAACCGACACAGGGTTTTTCTTGAAAATATACGGTTGTCAACTCGAGATGAAATCAAAAAACGGGAGGAGCAAGATTCAATAAGTCAGTCGATTAATGATATACTTAATTTTAAACGAAATTGGGAATTTACAACTTGCTTCTAGGAATTGGATTCGATCGGAGAGATCAAATTTCTTGAAATCCCAATTTATATTGCCAGTGAAGCTGAAGAAGCAAATTAAATTGTTCGCTAAGTTGAAATTTTGAAAATGGAAGAGCCCATTCCGAATACTAAATATATTAAACTAGTTTTTATAAAATGATGGTGAAAAAATACTGCGAATTGGATTTACTGGATTTTTTCAGTAAAAACATTCAAAACCAGTGAAGGATTCACCAGTCATCAGGAGTCAAATAAGGTTCTGTATCTGTAGAGTAGGAAGGGTGAGTGTAGGCTCACAGCACTTAGGCCAGATGTGACCCATTGTACATCCTCCCGAGGAATTGTCCTCCTAGGTCATCTGCCATCCCGTCTTTCCCAGGAAGGTGGACAGATCACTAGAAGACATTACCTTTATATCGGCAGGTGTATGCCAAGACTCACCGAACCATAGATATAGAAACACCGAACACACACTCTCTTATTGACGATAACTCCGGACCATCGCATAAGACATGCCGGACAGTTTCATCTTCCTGTTCACACATCCTGCATAGAGGTGTGCCCTTCAACACACCTCAGGATAATATTGTTATCTGCCGAAGCGTTAACTAAATCTTGGTAGCACTCTAGTACAATCCCCGATATTACACGTTGTCTGTTCAAGGATAATAGGACTTGTCTACGTCCAAGGTTACTTTTATCTAAGAATCTTCTTGCTCTTTTCATTCATGAATAATTTTTTTCAAGGGATTCCTAATGAAAAACATGAGAAATTATCTCAAGCCTTATCGTACTTTATCACGATTGAAAATGAACGACAAGCTAGGAAAACAGTAGAGAACATCCAGTGACAGCTAGTAGTAGAAAAAGTATGGTTTTTATACAAGAAAACTCAAAGGAAAAATTAACTGTAGATGATTTGACAATGATTCAGTGGAAGTTATGGTCTAAGCTCAAAACGAACTCTAAGCTGTGGGAATGTCCTCCAAAACTAATAATATCCACCAATCCTGGACAAACTTGCGTGCTGATCAACAAACTCACCAAAAAAACAAAAGCTGCTATGTTTATTAACTATTTATCTCCTAGAATTATAGCGTGACGAATCTAACAAATTCCAAAGTTAATCGGCTTAGATTTAGGAAACTTGAGGAACAAAGGTAGTGATGACAGATCTAGGATTGGTGATTGAATAAAAAATTAAACTAAAACTGTGTATGATTGGCTATATAGACTTGGAGCAAATATATTACTCGTGTATTACGAACGATTGATTAAGTATAGGATCCAACAGAGTAATCGATAGGCAACCAGCAATATTTGAGGCAGAGGAACCATAGAGATAGTGCAGATAGCACTCATCAGCATCTAAGAGAGGAATAATAGGAAGTCGGAGGCTTGGGCTGTCTTTTTCTAATGGTACAAATGCTGTATATACAGTCAAAGGTGAAGAAACCTCTAATCGTCTGTCTATTCTCCTCTCACCGGAGTTCAGACTCAATATTGCTTGTTGGCTTAATCTGTATAACCTCTATGAAAGGAACAGGAAAGACAGAAGAGCTGAAGTAGCCGTCTTCGTTATTTATTAGTCTGAACTTTAAATAGTTTGAATGAATATATAGAAGGATTTGTCTTAAAAGAGGTATTACTCATGAAGTATCGACTTATACGACAGCAAAGCATAGTTTTTCTTAAAAATAAATGAATATTTATGTATAACTTATTTTATATCTGCAGCAACCCCCTACTTTTTATCGTTAAAATGACCGCCAATATTTAAATTGGTCTAATTACTCGTTGTGTGTAGGTATGTGAATAAATATATTCACACCTTCCACCACAATACTGGCACCCGCTTGACATTCGTTTTTTTTCATCATTAACCATCAGAATTGAAAATGAAACTTGATGAATTATGGAATAAAAATGATCTTATACACCGCCAGATACTTACGTCATATAAAATAAGTGTACAAAAATCAACTTTCAGGTGCAACATAATAAATAATTATTTCAGGAGCAAGATGATTGCACAATTTTTGTTATATTTAATTTACTCTTCATAATTTATGGGCGAAGATATTGAAAATTATCCAAATAAATAATTTTTTGTACCTACTTAATAATAATAATTTTCGAAAGGCTGAATATTTTGAACTCCCTGTGAGTTCAGGAGGAACGTCTACATCTCCAAAGATTAAATTGATTGAATATAAAAAGTACATCAAAAATTAGGGGTTCTATAATTCAGGTATTTGCAAGCATGCTCTGAAAGAACTGCAAAAGAGTTGTAACTAACATTTCGACAGAATGTAATAAAATTTGGTTATCAATGCGGATAAGAGATTAAATATTTAACAACCAATTACTATGAGGATAGTAGATACCTTACGTTTTTATCCATGTTACTTAGGATTTGTTGTTAAGACTTTTGTTGAATCATATAAAATTGAAAACACAAAACTGATTGGTACATCATTCTAACTAAATAAATATACCACAAGCAGCATGGGTATTTAAAAATTTGGAATTCCAAACAGTTTTCATTGTAAAGATTAAGATTTAATACTTTTGGTACTTACTAATTTTTTAGATAAACTTCCATCATTCCTAAGATCAATTCAAACGGTTGAAAGGATTTGGAATTCTTCCTTAATGTATTATTTTTAAGTTTATTAAAATGTACTTATGGCATTTCAGACTCAGCTTTAGTTTTTTAAGCATGTATCTATACTGTTTCAAAAAAATTTATCATTCGGTTTTCTTCAAATATTTTGAAAATATTATTGCACATGATTAAAAAAAATACTATGGAAGTTTGAGCTCTCCATATTTATATTAAAAGAAGAGGCGCAGTATTGATAATTTCCGAGATAATTTCGATTTCCGTTTCAATAATATTGGAATTTTATAGCTCACGTAGAGAAAACTATTACGAAATGACTGAAGTATATTCTTGTAGGAAATCTGACGCTCTACAAAGAAGGACTTCTATAGTTTTTTTATATTTTTGCTGTGTTAAAAGTTATTCTAGGTTAAGCTTGAATTAATAATAGATTTTGAAATTTTTCAATTTTCTGACGTTCCAATTAAGTTTATGAAAATTTTATAGATTTTTTTTGTAGACCGTTTCATTAACTCCAATTATTCTTTTTAGAAATGTTCTTTTATGTTTCGTAAGTTATTCGTATTGCATTGAAAATATAATTGTTATTCATTATAATAATTCCAATCTAAAAATTTGTATCAAATTATTTTTCTAATAAATGTAATTTTTAAATTGGAAGATTTTTGTTACAATCAAAAAATGTCTGCCTATGTTGACTTATATTATTCAGGGCAGATTAATGCGAATAACTTGTGACCCATGAAAGATATGAAAAAATTTCATCCAGATAAGTTTCAGCCAATAAAAAGCTCTACAAAAACGTCAAAAACCGAGACAAAAACTATCCACCAACATTTTTTCATAAACTTGATTATAGCGTCGAAAAATTGAAAAAATGGCAAAATTTATTGATAATTTAACTTTCAACTTGAATAACTTTGAAAAGAGTGAAAATATCGGGGAGTTATAGAAGCCCTTTTTGTAGAGCGTCAAATTTCCTACAATAATATATCTATTTCGTATTCTTCGCTACGTGAGCTATAAAATTATAGAGACAACTTTGTTCTCATGTTATTGAAATGGAAAATAGAAATTATCATTTTAGGACCTCTTAATATAAATATAAATAATTTAAATCAATAATTCAAGTATTTCATTTTCGTTATTTCTAACAATATTCTCAGTAATATAAAGAAATAAAAATAATTGATTTTTTTTAAATAAAAAATATAAAAGGACGATCCACATCAAACGAATTCAAAATAAAAAAACTTAAAGGAAATTACTTACAAAAAAAAATCTAAATATGTACTAGCTCCCTGGATGTGACGGTTGCTGCTCCCACCAATGTAGTACATCCACAATATTCTCCTTTTGATCGTCAGGCAACTCATTTTCAGTCTTCAAGGAAATAACAGGAAGTTCATGAAGACTAGGCTTCACTTCAATTAAATGTTCCTCCCCAGAGGTATTAAACACCGGAATAAAGGAATGCGGATCACTTTTTTCGAACGAACTGGGGCTCAAAGAATTTTCACTATACAGTCCTGGTGATAAAGAGTCTGTAGTATGTACATTATTCAAATAAGGCAATTCTTGATGATTAACGTTAAATTCGATGTTGGGATCCAGTAATGAGGGATCTGTTAATAGATGATCATCTACCACCATTGGATCTAAATTCTCACCATCCTCATATATCGTATTTGAAAGTACTTGGAAGCCCCCAGATGAAGTATCTATTTTAATGAATTGTTGTGGTGATGCAGTTGCATTAGAAGACATATCGTCGTCATCTTCTGGAGGAGAGAGTATTTGATAAGTGTAGGTTATGTTACTTGGAACTTGGTGATTAGGTGATACAGAGGAACTTGGTGAAGGATAAGGGTAATCCGGTATACTTTCTTTACTATTTATTGATAATATATCTTCTAAGCTTCTTATGTATTCGACTGCCATTCTTAACGTTTCCACTTTACTGAGTTTCTTGTTTCCTCCTCTTCCACTGTTATTTTCAAAAGCGGCAGCTATGAAATTTGGAATATGTTGTCTTAAATTAGCGAAGCCATTATTGACTTGTTTCACCCTGTTGCGTTCGCGAGCATTTCTTCTTGCTACTGCTACCGGTGCTGGATTCGTTTTAACTTCCTTACACAATTTGTTTTGTTTCTTCTTGGCCGTATTCGTTATAAGTATGTCATCTCTGTTGAAATCTTTCGGTTGCGGAAGAATTTGTTGAGGTTTCCGTAGTACTATAATCTGTCTATCACTTTGTTTATTATTAACGTTATTTTGTTGCAAAATGTTTAGTTTATTTAATGGCGGATTATACTGCACGACGCTGATTTGAGACATTTTAAACGTTAGCTCAGGATTCTTAGAATAGACTAATTTTCGCGCTCGGGTTTGTCATCACTTAGTAAGTTCACATCGGTCACTAAATAATAATAACAAAAATGAGAGAGTGAGTAGCGCGACTGCACCGGATGTTACAATTAGTTTGGCGCTATTATAGATTTGTCGCGTGCGACAGTGTTTTCAGAAATGAACTCAAGTTTTATATCAACTAATTTGAAAAGGAACACATTCGCACATGGCACGAGGCAAACAGTACAAACCCCACCCATTTTTGAGGGGTGGTTTCTGGATCACCAGCTGTTGGGTTACGTTAAAAGGCGGCATATAAGGGACCCGTACGGTAAACATTATGAAATGTATGTACAGGTCCGACTTAGCACACATGGTACTTCAATCAAAATAATCGTTTTCAATAGAGACGGAATTTTATCATCAGTAAAAACACACGGATAAATTTCTCTTTGCAACGAAACAGTTTTGCCAATCACTAATTTTACGAGAAAAACTGTCATGATAAAATCGCGACACCGAAGGTGGAGCGATTTTATCTAATGTCAGTTCTTCGAGCAAATTTAGTGATTGGCAAAATTTTGAGTTAAAGAGAAATTTATCTAATAAAAGAAAAGCTCGAGTGTTTTTTGGCAAGATAAATTAACGACAAAATATATGGATAAACAACAACAATAATTATCTTTATTAACACAACAAAGTTGGATAATTACCACTCCGATTCAAAATAAAAGCACTATTCGGCGGAGTAGAATTCAATGAGACCTCTGGCGGAAAAAATTGTAACTGGCGCAACGAGTAAAATGATTCGTTTTGCATTGCTTTTGTATTATATGTAAGTCAACGTAATTACCGTAAATTTATACTTTATTTATTTAATTTTGAGTCAGTGAAAAGTTTAAAACTAAGTTTTTCTATTTAACTCAACTGTCATCATTTCTGAGGTGAAATTCTTATATAATCAGAGATATTATGGAAGAGGTTATGTTATTCTATTTTTTGTTTCCATTGCAGATCAAAGAGAAGATAAGTTGTATTAAAGATTTAAAATATTACTCAATCCCAACGTACTTTCCCTGCAACTGTTGCACATAGATATGAATATATCAAAAATAAAATAAAAACACGAAATCAGACAACTAAACAGTTAATTGAACGCTTGTTGTACTTTTCATTCAATACAAACCTACCCTCCCTGCAACTTTGTAGATATAATTATATCAAAAATGAAATAAAAACACGAAATCAGGTCTAAAATTAAACAGTTAATTGAACGCTTGTTGTACTTTTCACAAATATCAACCATACCTATTACTCCAAAAATAAAAATATTAGGAGTCCAAATTTAGTTTAACAACACAAAATACTAAAGCACGATCAAAGAAAAAACAAAAGTTTCACAAAACACACACTGAAGATAACTAAAACAGCAAAATAAAACCACTTAAATATCAAAGGGCTTATACGGCAGCTGATTTGTTTCACTCGTTGCTCAGATGACATTGACATTTCAGAGCGCCATCTATCGAATTCTACTTTTCCCAATATGCTTAGAATTCAAAAATCTGACAGACTAATTGACAGTGTTTGCAGTTTTGCCAACACTTAATTGCTGTGAAATTATAAGTAACCAAACTTGCGACTCATTGTCATTCTGTAAAAGTGACGTCCGCTTACTAGATATTGAGGAAGAGAAGTTTTTATCCGATAAAAAAGGATGCACCTTTTTTATCGACGTCAAAGTGACAATAACATTTCCAGGTATATGACATTTTAACATTGGAGTTAATTTATCAACAGTAAAAACACAAGAGCTTTTTTTATCGGATAAATTTCTCTTTGCAACGAAACAGTTTTGCCAATCACTAATTTTACGAGAAAAACTGACATGATAAAATCGCGACACCGAAGGTGGACATGACATTTTAACATTGGAGTTAATTTATCAGTGTAAACATATAAAACCACAATTTATCGAGACGCAAATGAATATATATTTATCAAGATCAAAAGTACAAAGTGTAATTCACCAAAACTCCACCAGTACACTGTAAGCGTGCCATCTTCACTTCAGACTACAAACCACCAAATCACCGAAATACATGTATGTATGTATGTATGTATGTATGTATGTATGTATTTTGGGGTGACATTCACTGATACCCGAAATATCTATTGTGCCCCCTCACTTCTACTTAGTTTCTGAGGAGAGTCTCAGAAACTAGTAGTTCCTTTAGTCCTATTTCCCAGAGGAATTTTAGAATGTCTGCAGGGTTCAGCTTAGGTAAATGTTCCTCTTCTATCCAGTAATCTTCTTCCATGCCACAAAATCTGCATTCTTCTTCCTCCACTATTTTGAGCTTTTCCAAGTGCCCATTCAGGCGACAATTTCCCGTTAGGATCCCTGTTAAAACTCTTAGGCGCAGTTTTACTTTGACTTATGCATTCATTTGATCTCAACAGGTTGTAGTTACCCAGAAGAGTCTTTGATATAAGCCCTACTAGATCTTTCCAATGGTCAGATCTTCTCTTTTTCTTCCAATATTACATTGGGTCTGATTCCGCAAAATAGTTCAGGCCCCCGAAATACATAATAATTAGACAAATATTCCTGTGATATAATGAACTCTCCACATCGAAAAAAATTATATAATACTTTGTTGAATTTCTTGCAGCAGCATGAACTCTGTTCTCTTCTTGTTAAATCGTAATTTTCAAATATTTTTTCAAGTCAGACATATCCGCTACCGATAAAAATAAATATATAACGAAGACATTTTTAATTAAGTACCTACACTATTCCGTATTTGACATTTTGTAAATCAACTTCCGATTTTGAACACACTTACATATTGTAATAGATCTGATGATTATTTCATTGAGAAAATCTACCGGCAAAATATAAAATGAACCAATAAATATTCTAAACCAGAAGGTCAACGAATTTTCTTTGCATGCAGGTAAATTGAGGAAGCGGCCCTGTCCTTTGTCAGTGAGCGTGAGAGGATTTCGTAAAAGTAGTAGAAGAGCGAGAGGAGAATAGTATGCCTGTTTTTATTATATATAGCGGTACATTTGACACACGTGAAATCGGGAAGTTTAATGGTTTTTCGATAATTTTTGGAATGAATCAAATTGGGTAAAATTTGGAATCGATTTTTTTCATAGCTATTCAAGTATGAATGAAATATGTTCATCTGATCACGATTATTAGAACTAGATTCACAATTCAATTGTTATAATGTAATGCATAAACACTATTTCTTCAAACGTCATATAAGTGATAACTTTCTCAAAGACATCAAGTGTCCTCCGCTAACGCGTCGTTTGGCCATCTGTAATCGCGTGCTGAAAAGTATTACTTTCCGCACTTGTTAGGTAATAGTATATTGTAAAATTAGTGAGAAACGCATAATATTCCCAAACGACTGTGATAACGCAGGAGTTTGGGAATATGCTTTTCCCACATTTAAAAGATTAATTTGAAATATTTTTTTCACGATGTAATCAAGTAAGTTTAGATAGGTTTCTCTATTGAAATATAGAAGTGGTAACCATGGAAATTACTTTGTTATGACCAAAGTGAAATAATTTTTCTCCGATCGAATATAATATTGACGAATCACTTAATAATAAATAATAAAATATTCAACACCCCTGCCTCGATTTCAAATGAAAATGATCGAAACGAAATAAACCAAACAATTAGCCATGCAGCTTCAACGTCTATAAATTCTCGTTGCCCTCAAGTACAATTTACAAATTGTAGAAACTGTACAATAAATGTAAATATTAACAACAATTAATTTGTGTTCAAGAATATCGTTATAAATCAGATGTTTCTTTTATTTCTATTATAAAAACTTTATCAATATAAATTAAAACCATACTTTGTTTCATTTTATTGTAATAATCCATTTGTAACATCACCGCACGCTACAGCAGAGCGGTAAGAATATTACCGCACTGTTATTTTCTAACTGCCCACTATTCTGGAATGTTTAGCTTTGCGCATAGAAAACTGGTCAAAATAGTGTCACTTCTCCCACGATCGGAGAAAAACTATTATTAGATACTAACATTTTTACTTAGTACTGCGTGGGTTTATTTTGAAAACAGGTACACATTTTTAAGAATTTACTACTGGTTCAGTTCTTTTCACGACCTAAGAAACTAACTTGACTCAACTTAGGTTTGAGATGCAATAAAAACATAAAACTTTTCGGATTTACCATGCAGAGTCCCACTGTACCAGATGAAAAAGAAAAAGTACTGAATGAATTTATAATAAGAATGACCCAAATTGCATGTCATTACTCCATCTCAGGTCAGGTTAGTTTCCTAGATCGTGAAAAGAACTATACTAGACTTGCTTCCAATCGATTTCAACCTAAAACTGACCCCGTGTAAACGATTGTCTCGACTCGACACTCTACTAATTGACTTGACTTGTATGAACAGTTGACACACTTCACTCTACTGATTCACTGGCTTCGTCTGAACCGGGCTTTAGGTAAGTCTGTAGCCTTCAGATTTTAAATAATCCCTTGAAAACTAGACCAGATCGGATGTCTAAATATCGGCAAACAGTTATTCATTTTCCTGTTGAATTTTTATCGCAAAAATATCGACCAATGATCATAGTTCTCACGATAGCCTGTTTTTTTGTACATGGCATTCTTCCGCATCCAAATTGGATTTCCATCAGACCAATATCTAGTGTTATTACCATAGTTTCCATTTTATCATGTCCATGTCCCCCTGAATATTTCAGTTCTGCGATCAGACTCATCTACCAAACTCTCAAATATAGAATATATTATGTACATTAACTCATAATTAACTTGAGTTATAATTAGCTGTTATTCATTCTGCAAATAACAACTGTTTGATGCACATCTACTGAAAGCTGAAATTATTCACCAGAGATTCAGATTAAATTTTCCTTTTTGTGTAACAATCACATTATTGGCATAATTAATGCCTTAACCGACCATGAAAAGGAATCACCTCTCTGACCTTTTTATCCAACAGAGTGGTTACAAGTTGTTGTATCTAAAGGTAGACCACATGCTAGTGGGTGCAACGTGCAATTATGGGCACATGTGGCACTTTAAAATATCTATTTTTATAGCGATGCATTTCATTTGATCCAACATTTGGCATCCAGCTCGGTGTCGATCGACCAGAGACGAAAGAAAGAGAAAGAGCTATTTCCTTGACGTTATAGCGAAAACATATTCAAAGAACGCAACACCCATATGGTCCCTAGACACGACTTTTAATACGTAACCCACATGATTCGTCTGGTTTTGGGTTTTAAGAAAACGAGAAGTGACTCGAAAATTGTGTAATTTATTCTAACGAGCATGGGAAAATACGCTTTTATTGAATACAATTAATTCCATATGGCTTTCTTCTAAATACTAGGAGAATGAATGTACACAATGATGATATCTTCCGTTTTAATTTATTATAATAAATCTTTTTAAATAATTCAATTCCTAGTAAACAATCACAAATTTAATGATACTTCTAGATTGTCCACCTTAAGAAAACTAGGAAATTGATGTTATTTTTAATTTATAATTGGAAAATTTAGGGGCTTTATTGTGCGCAAAACTATCGCTTTGAATTTCGGGTACTCACGTCTACAGCTTCTGGCGTAACGGAAACTAACATCTTAAGGTCATTTTAGATTAGACTAGACTTGAAATATTTAGTCCAATTTTTGGAAGAATATTTGAAATAAATTTCTTGTGTGAAATATTAGCCAACTATTTCAAGCTATTTTAGACTATTTACTGAACAATATTTAGACTAAGATTCTGTGGAGTGATTTGATTTGATAATAAAATGAATATAACCTTTTCGTTATTTATGGAACCGGAAAATTTAAAATATTTATTAATTTGCACGGCTGCTCATGTCACTAAGCAAATATTAACTTTAAAACAGAGCAGAAGGAGTGTTTTACATTGTACAAACAAACATGTTTTGAGATTACCTCAATTAACATTTCTATCTCTCGTTTATTCCAAGACATATTTTTCAACCACTTTAATACATAACCACAAATTATCAAGATTAATGACATTTTCAACAATTTGAATTGTTCCGAAACTTGAACTAAACATGGCTCAAGAAATTGTCTAATCTAAAATTACCTACATATAATGAGAATATTTTGAACCAAATCGCGAAAAGCTTCAACTAGTTTTGGTTCAATTTAAACGATTTTCAAACAATAATCAACTCCAAGGTCACCTCTTGAATGATACAAATTATATCTCAAAATCCAACGTGACGTATACGGGAATTGGGGTAGGTGCTCTTCCATTCCAGAATGACGTCTTTGATTTTTTGTCCATACTGTGCTGGAGGGCACACAGACAACTGCTAGCAGTACTATACCTACTATGGAAAAAATTTGATATCGTCGGAAAATTTAGGGACTTTTTTGTTCGAAAAACTATCTTTGGTAATAATACTATATGTTATTTGAATTTCAGGTACGCGCGTTCACAGTTAATGGCGTAACGGAAGCTAACAATGAGAATATTGGGAACCAAATCTCGAAAAGCATTATTTAGTTCCGACACTTGATAGCACATGCGCAGTACTGATTCCATTTATACGTTATTTAAGCATTAATCAATTCCAAGGTTACCTCATAAATGATTATTTCATACAAATTATATCTTAAAATCCGACGTGAAGTATACGAGAATTGTGACAGGGGCTCTTCGTAGACCATTCCAGAATGACGTCTTTGATGTTTTGTCCATATTGTGCTGGAGGACAACTGCTAATAGTACTATACCTACGTACCTATTTCACAAAAGTGTCAATTAATTCAAAAAGTCTGAACACTTTCCTTTCGGAACACATTCCCAATCTATCAGCTTTTAATAGTATGGTTCAGGTTTCTTAAAATGTTCTTCCTATACCTTGTTTTTAAACTAATTATTGAGAGGAAATTTCAAATAGGTAATTGACATCATCATCTACTTTAATGTTAAAATATTATTACTTTTTCAAATGAAACTAACTGTTTATGAAGAATTCCACTTTAATTGAAGAATATGTACAAACATTTTAAATTATTTGGATATTTAAAATATCATCGGCAGAATAAGTTTTTATTCGTCAATTTTTTTTTTAAATAAAAATTTTCACTACATTATATGTGGAAGCAAGCGAGGGTAATCTGTATACGTTTACCTGCTCAAATTCCCGTTTTCCCCTAAAAGCATTCACATACAAAAACTTCCTACTTTTTGCTACAAAAATAACAAAAAGGCCATAGTCCCAAATTTTTTACGTAATACTGTAAATCTCCGAAAATTCCGTTATTTCTTTTGTGTTTCCTGTAGTGTTATTTTAAGATTTATTGAATCACAGGGGTGATGTGGTTTTTTTATAATCCGTTTCTACTATGAACATATTAGGAGGCAAATATTATTTTACCCAAAAATACTTCTATTTCCAATGTTTCTAATATTTTTTATTACACAAAATTTTACCGAAATATCTCATTCTAGTTAGGATGTAATTTTAATTTTAATTTCGATGACAGTGCTTCAGAGGCGTGGAATAATCTCTTATAGGTCAGCCGTTAGTAGAGCTGTGTACTATTTTTTTGTGTAAGAACAATCGTATACCGAATCTCAAAAGCTAGATGATGTCTATTTATAATGGACAAAGGCAAACAACAGCCCTTCGTGGGCGCGTAAATGTTGCTGTAGTTGTATTTTTTAAATTGAAAACCACTTATCGAAACCATATTATGTATCAAAAGAAATCTTAATAAAGTCAAATCTGTAGCCGATTTTAGGCGATCACAATGGTTTAAGCCGTTGTTATTATTTTTTCGATCAAGAGATATCACAATCGAAGACTGCCTAAGCAACTTTGAATGATCGGTACTCGGTAGTAACATCCTAACATTCAGGTATTTAACTCAAATCAATAGTGTGACCAATTTGGTATACTCATGTAGAATTGTTACTTTTTCCAGTGTTCGTTGTATTGTTTAAAAATTAGTTTTTCCTAACAGCAGCATAACATTGTTAATATTAAAATAGACAATGTGATTTGTCAAAAATATATATCAAGAAATGCTGCCCTGATGATTTTACCCTTTTAATTTTACTGAACCAGAAATTTCAAATGCATGAGAATTCATATATAATAACCTTCTTGGGATCCTAATCAAAATATCACAATAATGAACCGTTCAAATGTATTACAAACCTTAACTCAAATGTTTGACTTTGATTAGTTGTTGTTTAGATTACTCGCAAGCGTAACCTATCTATCAATTGAGAGGAATTATACATCATTCCAAATAGGATGCAGACGTACCTTTCGTAGCGTCGTACGGTCAATTATTATTTATAAAAAGTGAATATCAATCCCATATGCTATATTTATCCAAATAATATAAAAATATGCCGAGATACTCCGGAAAAACATCAGCATTTTGAAAGCTCTGGAATATTTTCAGTTGGAAAAAGAAGCTGGTAATTATTAATTTCATAGCCTTTTTGAATTTGTCTGAATACGATCCCGATGATTTTATTTATCAAATTTAAGGTTAGATATATGTCAAAAAAGCAAATAAAGTAAACGACATACCCAAAACCCGGATATACGTCACAAACGATGTCGCACACCAAGAAAGCTATTTTATTTACAATATAGTTGAAATAATACCCTTCTTGGTGGGCGTCATCGATTGTGACGTATATCCGGGTTTTCGGCATGTCGTTTATTTTATTTGCTATTTTGACATATAGCTAACCTTAAATTTGATAAATAAAATCAACAGGATCGTATTGAGCCAAATTGGAAATGGCTATGAAATCAATAATTACCAGCTTCTTTTTCTAACTGAAAATACTTGAGAACTTTCAAAATGCTGATGTTTTTTCGTGTATATAGGCATATTTTTGTATTATTTAGATAAATATAACAATAAGATTAATATTCACTTCAAATAAATAATAATTAAGCGTAAGCAACAAAGTACACACCTAACAAGAACTGTCAGTGTGACAGTAGAAAAAGACGTAAGACACATTGCAGCTACGGAAGTAATGCCTTCATAGTATTTTGAGTTCCCGATTTATAGGTTGCGCTGGCGCGTAATCTAAACATCAACCAATCAAATTTTGTAAGTCAAAGATTAGGGTTAACGTTTGCAAAACATTCAAACGGTTCATTATTGTGATATTTTGATTATGATTAATCACAGACCTGCGAAATGTGATAGAAGGAGATTAACAATCGATGACGCACACCAAGAAGGGTATTATTTCAACCATACCAGGATTGGTTTATTAAAAGGCATTTATACATCCTTCGAGGAGTATGATCTACGTTGTCTATCAGGCAACTGTCGTCTGAATTGAACTGTTGGAAGACGAGTAATTTTTGTCTGGGAGATTAGGGAATAGCAAGTCGTATACAAGTATAATCAGTCATCTGATGTTGAAGAGGGTCACTCTCTCGCCTTCAGACCTAAAATATAATTCTCCAAATGGACTTATTGGTTCTGTTGAGAATTGGTGACATAAGAAGAAGTCTTATCACAAACCTAACCTAGTAACTATACAAATGTGAAGAGTGGAATGTTCAGTTTATTTTTTCCGCTAAAAGTTTTGTATTTATTTAAAATATTGGTTCTTAACATGGCCCTATACTTTCGATTGTAGATATGCACTGAAAATTTTTTTCTTAAAATGTGTCATTAACCATCATCATTATGCAAAATTTACAGTGACCTAGTAAATTGCACTTATAATATGAACAGGTATATTTTTTTACTCATTTACTAAAATTCAGCATGTGGGTCGCGAATAGCTTGAAGTCATGAAATTAAAAAAAATTACACTTAATCCAAGTAGCCCGCGCGAGTAATTTCGTTTTTGTCACTTTTGCTCATTATACAGTGTGTAAAAAACGCGCCAAACTGGAGTAAATTCATTCACGTTCAAGAATGACAATTTATAATTTAAAATTGACGGTTCGCGGGAATTTCTGTAAATATATACAGTAACCGTTTGGTATGAATTAAAAAGTAATTTTTAGTAAAATACGACTCCAAGCAAGCTTTTTTGATGCTCACTTTAATTTTGAATATATTATTTAATAAAAATAAGTTCTCTATATTATATCTACTCCATGAAACAATATAGCTATCCGGAATTGCCCCTCGCTAAAACCACTTACGGTCGAGAAAAAACTAATTTCCGTAATAAAATTATCTAGCCCTATGCAGCTATTATTTAGTTTTTTATATTCCAACAGTATACCATAATCCAAACAGTTTTATGTTTTGAAACGCCCCAAAACATTTAGCCCCTATGATGCACAAACTATTTCGTTAAAGGGTGTAACAAATGAAGTAGAGTTGCCACACGTCAGAAAACCACCCTATAAATCTGATTAAAACGAGGCTTTCCCTCTTAAATACAATTTAAATATATGCCAGTCTTAAAAAATTGTGATGTAAGGAATACATATTAAATAATGGTTTGAAAAACTAAAATAGTCGCAAATCTAACTAAAAAGTGAGAAATTTACAAGGAGTGCTTTCTAGGGCATTTCTACAATGGATTACACGCATATTTCATATTTTGCTTGGATATTAATTTATAATAGTAAATATAATATCAAAAATTACTAATAATAGGAAATATACCAGTTTCCATTGGAAATTACTCCCAAATCTAAAAATAAAATTCAAATTTCAATGCACTTTCTTACACTTGTGTTTACTTATGTCAATAAGGCCGGTATTGCATTAGGTTATGTGTAGTTGTGTGTTTATATTGTATTTTAATCAACTATTAATTGCTTTATCGACGTAAAAATATAATTTATGTTTGTTTGAGACCATTACGTGTTTGTGTGTGCTTTTTTTTATTTCTAAAAGTCAACGTAAAGTGGAAAGTGGACATAGATATTTCAAAACTTTTAGTAGAATATAGGTATTTTATTTACTAGTTCAGTGTTCAGTAACTATTCTTTCATATTTTGTGAGTGAAGATATGGCTAGCGGAGGTTTTGTAAAAGCACAAAGTAGACTCATTTATGCTGCTTGAATTTATGAAGTTAAACAGCTACTTTAATGCAGAGGAAATAAGAGGAGTTAAAGCATTATCGTAGGTACGATTTAAACTATGTTTTATTTATATAACATATACCAACCATATTTCGATGTGTGGTCGTGAGAAAATGATGTTTTCACGGTTGATTCCTGGATTTATAGCCTCAAACCTCAAACTATTTAAGAATAAAATTCACCAGCATAGAAGTAAGTATTTACATTAGAATGGTCTTCACAAACAAAATTAATGCCCTCCTCTTATGTGTATTTTTGCTTGCGCCACCAGGTAAAGTAACAAATATTTTGTCTGGAGTTTCAATAGACGTTGATTTACACACTGGAACAATGTAATACTTGGAATACAGAGTTTTTTTTCGGCTTCATCCATTTTTAAAGCTTTCAGAAACAAATGAGGTCATAAGAACTCAGAGCGTGATACACGAATAAGAACGTAAACAAATGACGTCACACCATGGGGCAGCTATCTTTATAACGTAAAGCGCGTTTTGGCGGACTTTCAAATTTTATGATTTTCAAAGTCGTTTTAAAAGTGAAGTTCATATATTTTTTTAAATAGGCATGCAAGGTGTTAGGAGACCTGATAAAGCGTCCATTCCCACCAATAGCAAAATTTATGCTTGCACCCCAAACAGCACTGTATGTATTGAATACGTACATATTAGGTCTTATATACGTCCTGTACGTACATTACCTAAAATGTACGTATTTAGTACGTACATTGTGATTCATAAACGGTACGTACTTTTGGGCACGTAACATGTACGTACTCAATATGTATCGGCAGTACATCTTTTCTGATACGTATTATGTATGTATCTAATACATATCGAATAGAAGGTTAAAGGTTGCATGGACGCATGCTCAGTGGGCAAAACAATATGTAGTTACTGCGCATCCTAGCAGCCCTGTGATGGGTAGAAGTAGGTATATTATCTATAGGGTAGAACGCTAGGACCTTGAACGAACAATAATTCGTTCAATATGGTAACCAGATGTAGAGGGTATCTGTCGCGTTCGCGCTTTTTTTAGTTTGGAGAGCAATAAAAAGAAATATTTGGCGGTTTTTATCACAATATTCCACCCATTTCACCCACGATCACACAGACCACTTGTGCCAGCCACTTTTGTTGTTCATACACCAAGACCAGGATAAATAGTTGGTAAGTTATTGACTATTTTCTATTACTTTATTCAATTTATATTTACTAAAGTAACAGTTAAACTAGTTTGAAGTAATATTAGGTACTTATTTTAATACTAGTTTCATTATAGTTTGTACTTTTGGGATCTTGTAAGCAGTATTTTTTTACAACCTGTTTATTTGCTGTTTATAAAGATAATTATACCCACCTATTATTTATTAGTACATTAATCTACTAGTGAGATGTCTTATAAAGTTAGTAAACATTATAAAAAAGCAACTAAAGAACTTCAGAGATTTGTTAGTAATAATCGAAAACAGTTGGTTGAAGATTTAAATCTGCCTTTTTGTCGTAACTTTTCTGTATCGTCCAATAATTTTAATAATGTCACAGAGACTTATTCACTTAAACGTATTTATTTTAGCTATTTTTCATTATCTTTTTAAGGAGTGTGCTGCTGTGAAATCTGGAAAATGCAGAGAAAATAAGGAGACGGAGCTAGAAATTGCTAGGTGGTTATAAGAAGGGCACCGGCCAGGGCAAAAAGGTTCAATGTACCAAATAGTAAATAGAAAATAGTAAAAATTTGTATATTATTTCAAAATAAATTAATTTTCAAGCTGTTTTTGAAGTTTTATATTTTAATCTAATCTAGTTTGGGCACATTCTAATGTGTACTCTAATTTATAAGACTATACAGTTAAACCCACAATTAAGTGTCAAGGAAATTTTTTCGAATTCCTGCTACGACAGCAACGTTATTAACATTGTGACGGATAAACTCAAATTACAACAATATCGGCGTTGCTTAAAAGGAACTCAAGAAAAGCTCCTTGAAACTCAATTGTGAGCTGTCAGCTCTGTACATGTCTGGATGATACATGCCAAGTATGTACTTCCGGTACGTACTACTGGTACGTACCAAGTACGTACTACCGGTACGTACCAAGTAGGTACTACCGGTACGTACCAAGTACGTACATTTTATTGGAAAATGTACGTATTTAATACGTACCATGTACGTACTTTGTACAGGAAAGTACGTACATAATACGTACCTTACATCTCATGAGTACGTATTGAATATGTATTATGTACGTACTTGTGCTGTCTGGCTATCATGATTAGCGAGTTTCTTTATCAAACCAATTTACTTGGCCATTTTTTCTCGTTGTGCCCATTAAACAAATCCGAGAACATGTCACAAGCCAATTCCGAGCATGTCCAAGTCTCATTACTAACCTAGCCGTCAATCACTAGCCGCATCAATATTGTTCGGCACGCTTCTCGGATCGCTCCTGCTTGTTGGGACGCCAGATGGATCGATGAGAAAACAACCAGCTACTCCCAAAACGTCAACTGCTTTCATAATTCCCAAAACCATCCACCCAAGTATTACTGTAGCATAGCAACAGCAATGCATTCACTATAAATTGTTTAAAATTTCACCTAGTTATTCAATTAGTCCAAGCACTAATTGAAGTGAATTAAAAACTTCGCTTCTT
>CAJUYG010000496.1:155677-182620 GCA_910591675.1 Galerucella calmariensis
GCTAACCTGACCAAAGATGGGTTTCAATTGAACAAGCTGTGTACTTTCTTTAACATTCACTTTGCACTTACAAGTTATATTATACACTTCCACTAATTTCTATAAATTATATAATTTAATTCATATTGAAGCTTTAAAATAATAAACTGTAATTAATAATACAATTTATGCTGACAATGAACATTTTGTGCAGAGAGACTAGCTCTGAAGCCTATGAATTGCTGCTTCGTAAACGAGAGAGAATGAGGAGATAGCGCACGCGCTCAAGACACATAACGCAGCAACGTAACGTAACGGTCAGATCTTTTGCGCCGTGACCCCCGGTCGCTCCAACCTAACGTAAAGAACTGAAGTTCTAAAAAAGTCTTCCCTAAAGGAACCTTTCGCGTTTCTTGGTCGTTTGGTCGTTGAAAAACGCGAACACGAAACACAATGAAGCGATACGTACGTTAGATACGTGTAACGGATTGATATGTTTCACGTAACGTAACGAAGCCCACGTATCGCTTCTGCACATGCGCATTGCGATACGTATACGGATAAGTGGTGATTTTTAAAACTGCTTCAAGTCCCTATTATCTATCAGGAAAAGACGGTCCAAGTTTAACCTATTGGAAAAGGTGGGTTATGCGTAAATCGGAGTATCAAGCTGGAAACGTCAACTGCAACTTAAAGTGGGTTCTTCTTACGTTAAACGAGGTCTATTGATTCAATTATTTCTATAACTGACAACGTAGAAATGCTGTTGAAAAGTTTCTTTTTATTCATGAAAAGATCAAAATTTAGGACTGAGCTGTCTATGTAGCTTGTATCTGGAGAAAAGGATATAAACACTAATAGCTCGTAGTGATTACGTTGTACGTCATCCTGTCAAAGTTTAACTTGATGCTATTGGTCTTATTCTCTGATTTTCTCATTGTTAAAATTTCTGGAGGTGTGTTTTCCATACATTCAACTTCTGAATCGTATTATTGTCAATTCCTCCCATTTCGAATTATTATGTCAATAATGTGCTCTGAAGGATACATTCGTTCCACATAAGAAGAAGCCACATGAAGTTTGCCAACTGACTTGCGCAGAACCCAAAATCGGTCTTGTTTATCTATGTCTCCTCGTAACGACCGTTACATACCATTGGTGTTACAAAAGATGTTTCATGCCAACAGCTATTCTATTATTGGCATTGAGTTGTGTTTGAAGCAATCATTTACTGTCAAATATTTCAGATCTTTGAATATTTTAAGGCGTCTACCCAGTTCATCTGTGAGTGTCGTGTGTTTTTTTATATAAAACCATGCCTACTAAAACCTTATTGGTGTTAAAGGAAAAATTATCCACAGTCAAGGCTGGCAGAATCTAATTTTGTGCTAACCTACAGAATATTAAAACGTTACGCTACTGATTTGAAGTCGAATTTCAATTTTAGAATATGGCGCTGGTTTTGACAACAAGTTCGCGCATACGACTGCAACTTCATGAGGGTTGTTTTTACGTGTATCGGAGTCTATCAAATATTCAAATTAAAAGCCTGCATGATCTATAATTTGCGAGTACATGACAAAATCAATCACCTTTTAAATAGCAAACGTGAAACTACCTGTCAACAAACGTAGATAACGTAGATATATGTGTGGCAGAGCTATATAAAACGTATAATTACTGTCTTTCACGCATGTGCAGTAGGGAATTATAGTAGCTTTGAAAGCTGTCCGTTTGTATACTTTTCATAGTGATCGTAAAAAAACATATTTTTAATGTTTTTATTTGAAAATTTTTAGCCTAGACATACACTTATGGCTAAAATCAACAAATGAATAGAAATCAAATGAACGTTATTGCTTGTTAGTGACAGACACGATGTGAATATTATTTTTATGACAGCAACTATAATCATACAGTGTATAGACGTAATCACTCTATAAATTTGTCGACTACCAAGCACACTTTTTTTTTACTTTGGTTGATTAATGCCTTGGGTCTATATTTACTTTATTAATTCTTAGTAAATTGTCTACACGATAATCAGCGGCGTTGCTATAAAACGGATTTTTTTTTGTATTGAAAAAATTAAAATTCTCGTATGAATGGAAGCTTTGTGAGTGGGACTTTTAAAGTCTTGACCAATATCAAAAGCAAATTATCCCATATTCACTTATTATTATGGTACCAAACATTTTAAATATATAGTTAAAATTGACGATTTCTCTATGTGTATAGGTACAGCGTGTCCACGGATGGGGTATTCTATAGGTGAAAAATGTTTTTCTAGGTAAAAAGTTTTCAAATCCAACAAAATGGAATACAATTCAAGTTTCTCAAAACCTGTCTCCTTGTATAGCCAGTTTTATGGAAGCTATATGAATTAATTTTCTCAATATAGGTACACCGCATAATGGATACATCTGGAAACTTTTCGTGAAATTTTGCAATTGCAATTGCATACTGGTACGAAACTTTCCCAATTCCATAACACTTAATAAGATATACTTTTTGTTGAATTGTTAGCATTGTTGTCAAATATCACAGAAATACTCTGTAGTCAATCAGTCGCATCATGTATAGTTAAATTCATCTACCATTATGAATTTAAAATTAAATCAAAAATTAAAGTAGGTACCTACCAATAGTTATTGGAAATGTTTCAGCAGGAAGCTGAAGTGGAGCTGACACAACTAATATACAGGGTGATTTATGAATACTGGAACATATGCAAGTGGCGGATTATTTTGCTCCAAGTATGGCGAATTGGCATAAACTGTGGACTTCATATCATATAATAGAAGGTATGCTAGATATATTTCTGTGTTGTCTATTTGAAAAGTGACAAAAAAAATATGTTAATAACAAGTACTACTTAGGTTGGCAATACCTCAATGCCGAATATACTTATTATTGTCTCCTTATAAGCCCTGAACAGATCACGTATCACCTATCAGGCCCAGTACTGGAGTGTCACCTGTCCCTGATCGAAGCCTGTAGCAACAACGGAGGAACTCTAGGCTGGATCAAGGGCACAGGTAATTGAAAGGTATTAAAGAATGACGATTTCAAAATTATTTATGAAAGTTGACAGTTACTTGGTACATCTTAAGCGTCACTAACTAGATTAATACATTATTTTCGAATTAATGCAAAAATTCATACGGTTTTCATCATAGAGATTGTACATATAGAGGCAACAAGCCAGCTCAGAATCCATCAGGATCTAAGAGAGAGATAGAAATTCGGAGGCTTAGGCTGTTTATATCTAATAGCGTGAAATACCTTGGTATTACCCTCGACAGGAAACTAACATGGAACTCTTATCTACACAGCAGAGCATATGTGGCATATGAGCAGTGTCGGAGGACAGTGGGACGCACATGGGGTCTGTCGCCCCGTGTGGTCACCTGGATCTACACTGCAATAATAAGACCCATGTTAACGTATGGAGCAATTGCATGGAGACCGAAGGTTCTACAAACAACGGCTATCCAAAAATTATATCAAATACAGCGAATGGCTTGTTTGAACATCACAGGAGCCATGAGAACAACACCAACTGCAGCAATGGAACTAATTACTGGCCTGACCCCTCTGGACCTACACGTCAAGGAGGTTGCGTTAATGGCCATGGTACGATTGCGCACGGCTGGTGTAAACCCCGAAGTAGGAATGGGCCAATTGAGGTTGAGCCTATGGAAGGAAGCGCTCACTGCGCTACCTCTCCTGCAGGCAGCCAACGATGCAATTGAACCCAGGTTTTTGTTTAACAAACCCTACAAAATTCAAATAAAACAGAACACATAGCCAGATGCTGCAAATGCAATACGCATATATACAGATGGTTCAAAAATGAAAGAAGGCTCAGGCTGTGGAATTTACTCGAGAGCACTGAGCCTCAAGATTAAGTGGGGAATGGGAAACAATACCAGCGTGGTTCAAACAGAACTGGCTGGTATCTCAATTGCCACAAAAGAACTAACCAAAAGAGGAATTTCTGGCAAAACCATAATAATCTGCACTGATAGTAGACAAGCCCTATTAGCCTTGAACAGACAACGTGTTATATCGAGGCTAGTACTAGAGTGCCACCAAGATTTAGCTGACGTCTCGGCAGATAACAACATTATCCTGAGGTGGGTTAAAGGGCACGACAGGAGTAAAGGAAATCGCATTGCTGATTCTTTAGCCAGGGAAGCCGCTGGACTGAAAATTCTAGGACCCAGTGACACCTACGGCCTAACGACTTCGACAATTGCGGAACTAGCCAAACGTTACACCCATGCTCAATCCCTTAAGAGATGGGATGGAATCAAAGGATGCAGTTTTGCCAGGATCACCCTGGGCGACCCTCGGAAGCTGGCGCCGAAGAAATATTTGGCGATGACCAGGAAAAACCTACGTTTAACAGTAGGATTTCTCACTGGTCACTGTCAACTAAGTAAACACCTCCATACTATGGGGCTAGTGGACACACCTCTATGCAGGATGTGTGAACAGGAAGATGAAACTGTCAGGCATGTCTTATGCGAGTGTCCGGAGTTATCGTCAATAAGAGAGTGTGTGTTCGGTGAGTCTTGGCCTACACCTGCCGATATAAAGGAGATGTCTCCCAGTGACCTGTCCACCTTCCTGAGAAGGACAGGATGGACAATGACCTAGGAGGACAACTCCTCGGGAGGATGTACAATGGGTCACATGTGGCTGTGCTGTGAGCCTACACACTCACCCTCCCTACTCTACAGATACAGATACAGAGATCTAATAGCGCAAATGTATACACAGATAAAGGCAGAGAAACCTCTGATCATCTGTCTCTTTCCCTCTCACCGGATTTTAGACGGACATTCCCACTTACACAGTGGCCTATAGTTTGTTGCCTCTTTTTTGTATTACCTCCATGGTTTTCAGAAGACTGACATTTTCCACTAAAACTAATATTTTAACATTTTTCACCTATAGGATACCCTATCCTTGGACACGCTGTGTTTTTTTACTTCTAGTATTCAGTTGTAATTTAAAATAGATCTAGACGCCAATTTGTGATATCAAATTCAATGATGCTTAAACTTCATATTAACTGCCTCTTGATACCTGTTGGAATAAAATTCTGACTAGCAGTAGGAGCACAACTGCTAGCTTACAAAATGGAGAAAAGGAAGGATTCGGCCATAGAATCTTCATAGGTGCGCTAGGATTGTCCTGGAGGTGTCCTAGTGCTGGACCTCAAAAATGTCCTAGGAGTGTCCTGGAATTGTCTAGGACACAACTAATTTAGTTGCAGAACAGTTGAATTCAAATTATTATGAATTTTTTAATATTTTTATAGATTTCCCATAGGTAGGTACACCCTTCGGCGACACTGACCAACCAATTTAACGTAAGTCACCAAATGGAGCAGTGCCAACTTCTTGGGTGGCCCTCGACAGTGACGAATTAGCGTATTTTTTATGGTAGCTCATTGTCATCTGTTTTTATAACCACTTTTCTCAAATTAATCAGTATTTCTTTTATAAAATGCTCTCTGATTTTCCATGAAAAAGTTTGCAGTTAGACAATCAAACCAAACTGGAGCTGACACCACTAATATACAGGGTGATTTATGAATACTGGAACATATGCTAGTGGCGGATTATTTAGTTCAAAGTATGGCGATAGGATTAAAATGTCCTTTGATGAAATAGATCCGAAGAAGAAGATACAGGACGTTGGATTTGAACTTTTCTTCATTCCTCATCAATAATTTCAGTGTGAATTTATCAGTTCGTGAATTAATTTCGTTGGCATAAACTGTGGACTTCATATCATATATATATAATAAAAGGTATGCTTCACATATTTCTGTGTTGTCTAATTGATGAGTGTCAAGAGCAAATATGTTGATAACAGGGACTACTTAGGTTGGTAATACCTTAATGCCTTATATACCTATTATTGTCTCCTCATAAGTACATGGTTGCAGTTTGTTTAAGAAGGTGGCAATAAGCTATATGTGGATATACTGTTTATTGACATCATCAATCATTCTATAATAATATGCGTTAATTTCAAAGATGGCAAAACTAAATATGCAGGCATACATCATGTTTCCACTCCCTTCCATAAACCCAACACTATAATTTGTTTTAAGATGGCAATTACATATATGTAATCATAGTTGGTTTTATTTACAACTGTCATGTAACGGATACGATTTGACACTATTTTCAGTGACATAATGACGTATATTACCGCACTAGTGCATTTTTCAAATACATTACCGCACAGTGCGAGAATAAGAATCAAGAAAAATATCAATAGCAGAATTAAATATTTGAAATAACACTGGTAGCTGCATTTTCAATATCATAAGGAAGATTGTCTGCGCTTGAACTTATTTTTAAAGTCTGTTGTTCATTCATCTTTGACAATTTGATGACAACTATTTGATTTTATTTCCACAGCTTTATTTGTCTTTGTTGCTATGGTCACAAAATATGATCTACAGTACCTTATGTATGCAGTTATTGACAATACGTTGGATTAAAATATTTTTTCAATAAAATTCTATGATATAGGTTAATAATAGTTGATAAAACGAATGAACAGTTGTAGATAAAATTTTGTACGTAACACGTAGGATAGGAATTATTGAAGCACTTATGTGAATACAAGACTCGGCCTACAGCCTCGTCGTGCGAACTGCACATGCGTACGTTAATAATGCTCATAATGTCTCACTAATTACGTAAATAACTATTACCATCTTCTTTCTGTATAGGATTCAATGGATTTCAAAGCGATTTAGTGATTTGTTCGCTTATGCCACCTAATAATTTATTCAGTTGCCGGTATGTGCCTAGAGCGTGTAAGTACATGCTAGAAACCTTCTTTTCAAATGCAAAGGAATATGTTGAATTAGGTGGTGATACTTCAGATTCCGATTTTGAAGATTAGATTGTTATGTTCAGAGATTAAAAAGCAAATTGGTACTTTTGAGGAAAAATTAAATTATCATCAAGCTCACCAATCTTATTTTATATGTTCCTTTTTCCATTTTAATAGATAAATATATAAGACTGAATCATATACGCTTAAAATATCAAAAGTATTAAAAAATGTGGCAAACCAACTACCTTCATACTTCACACCTTGAAACTTCTTCCAGCTTTCTGAAAAACCTAACGAATACTTTCATCCCTAAATTATTAATAATTGAGTTTGAAACTTTAAGCTGAACTCCTGAAAACTAACAAAAATTGACATATGTTTTAGCCATCTTTCGATAGATTATGCTCAAGACTTCTTGGTGTCCATGACTTCCAGCATCTAATGGAAAATAAGGTGGAGCTCCATCCTGCATCTCTAGTGACTTGTTATCCAAAATATCACTATTACAGAAGTATAAAAGTATTGAGAAAATAAATTAATGAGAATATTCATTCAAATTTTGAGGCTATTATAGCTGGTCGCCCATAATGCCACACCAAATAATCAATCCAAGCTGATGCTTCTAATGTTTTTAATGAAAGTACAACTAAAAGACGTATTGCTCTCTATCTATGAGATCAACTACCACAAGATGGTACAGACAATTGTATTCTTAGTATGCCTAGACAAGTGCAAAGTGTAATAAATATTTACAAATCCAACACAGACTGTTGAATTGAAAAGTCCAATAAATGAATAACTTGAAGCGAATTGAGTGAAGCAAATTGAATTAACTGTTTTTAGTTTAATTGATAGTTTTAATGGAATATATGCCAAGATTGACAATGTTGCAAAATTATTATAATTGTGATAAAAGTTATTAGTATTAAGTTGGTGATTAGAATTTCGATTGATACTAATACTTTTTAATCGATAATAATTCCTGACGCTTTGTCTACTGTATAAAATTGAATGGAAAAAAGCTACCCGACACTCCTTTTAATTAAAATTTCTGCAGTTATTTTAATTCCTGCAACTCAGTGACTAGACAAAAGATTCGAAATATTACAACTCTACTTCCAAGTCCATTAACAGTAATTAAAAACTAAATTACTACTTGAATGACTTAAAGTGGTACAAACAAAATAAATTAATACCAGTACACTATATCTGCCATTGAGAAAATTACATGACATGTCGGCATCAGCATTCTTTTTAAATTACATCATGTTGTGTACGTTTATGTGGAGTATTATTATTCCATAGGTGGATTTAATCATCTTCCTCAAATAACGAAAATTTATTTCAAAGGTTTAAGTGATCTGTGGGATTACATGGGATTTGAAAATAAAATAATTTTTCCTACAACCGCTATGCAAAACACGCAATTTGTTGATATAATATATATTTAATAATGAATGTTCCTTTGTGTTAATTTTTAGGATTTTTCCGCAAGCTAGTAGAAAAAATAGTGTACCTGAAACGTGAGTAAAGTGACTTTTCCACACTTGATTGCTTGCTAAAGCGTCGCTCGGCCATCTGCAATAGCGTGCGGAAAAGTATCACTTTCCGCACTAGTTAGGTAATAGTATATTACATAACGGTGACATTTTTCACACGAGTGTGAAAAATCACTTTCGCACGAGTAATGTACAGTATTCTCACTACGATCACGTGATAATTTCACCAAATATTGTGTAATCTACATCTGACATATTAATACACACAATGTTAAAATTAAAGTCAACATAATTGATTCTAAAATTAACAATAATTATCAATAGTGACAAAAATTCAAGTAGTTTAACTAGATGATATAGGTAGGTTACTACAACTATTAATTGGTTGGATAATTATAGAAATTGAAAGTGAAATTATTACTGTTCATCATACCTCATACATGCTTATCATGAATACCTTTCAAGATGATTACATTTTCCTACCATTATAACAGGTGATTTGGATTAGTTGGTGCAACATCGGACTTCTGACGAAGAGTACGCGGGTTCGAACCTCTACCGCGTCCTAAAATGACAAAAATTTCACTTTTCAAATAGATCGCTTCAAATTTAGATATAACATAGGTGAATATAATTGAAAATTATATATTTGACAGCTTGCCATTGGTCCATCTTAATAAAAATTCATTTGACAGCTTTTTTTCCGTACGCGTATGGATTAAGGCCACTTTCCATAGAACTAGACAGTGCGATATATATCACTTTCCTTTGTGATCGTAGAAAAACTACTAAAAATCTCATATATCAGAAAAATAATGAGTGGTGAAAAGAATAATGAGAAACATTGATTTGGCGCAAATTACTACCAATTTAAGACACATAAAAACCTTATAACATATGGTCGAAAGAATTGTGGACAAATAAACTGTTTTTTTGGTATTTTCGATTTTTGTGTTTATACCAAAAAATGGTTGCCATTTCACGGGCTAATTACCACACAGCCAAAGTTGTATTATCCAGCAATCAACAATTCAATTAACAATTTGCGAAAAGTTTTAAACCGATCCTAGCATTTTCGAATCATTTTTCCATATCATGAAAATTTTTACTCCATTGAGTGGATTATAATTATGCAGATTTAGGAAGAATTCTTCATAAGAAAAATACTTAAATTAAAACTCCTCAATTCACGAAGTTCGCAACAGAAACAATTGGTGAATGGTTCCCAGAAGAAATGCCTTATGTACAGTGTATAAGTGAAGGAAGAAGTTATCCAGCGCCCATTTTCGATACATAAAGAACGCTGCTTACCTGCCAGTACAAACGCAGATCTTGTGAAAAGAAGTTGCTGCTAATAGAAAATGTATTTCTAGAAAGTCTTATACTAAGGCAGGAAATACTTCCATTAAATCAGGAGCGCGCAGTGTATGGAGAATATCACCACATTTTCCTAACCTTGAAAGAGCATGAAGAACGTTTTTTTTTTTCAGTACATGAATTCACTTTAATTATATTTTTGAGGAAACAGCTAATTCATCCAGAGGGGACACTTATGATTACTCTTAGGTATAGTAAATACAATACCCTTCTTGGTGTGCGTCATGGTTTGTGACGTATATACAGGCTTTCGGTATATCGTTTATTTCATTTGTTATTTTGACATATAGATAACCTTAAATTTGACAAATAAAATCATCAGGATCGTATTCAGCCAAATTCGAAAAGGGTATGAAATTAATGTGTGTTAAATTAAATGTAAATGTAAAATACTGGGTGTCTCATTATATTCTGACAGTTTTCAAGAGCTTATATCTTCGAAACGGTTCTAGATAATAAGATGCGGATTCCACAGTTAGGTTTAAAATTATCATGAGTTTTGTTGTGACACATTTATATAAATGGCGTACTTCCGGTTTACCCGCTAGAAATGTGGCGTATATTCAGAATACAGTAGATGTAATTTTTCAAATAGGACACCCTGTATATTTAGCAATTTCTTGGAAGACGCATATTTTTACTTTTTATCGGTACCTTGAAGTTTAAAATCAGTGGACAGGAAGCGAAGCTAGATAACTTTAACGGGGATAATGTAATGATTCAGATATCTTAATAAATAAATCTTAATAAATAATAATTAAGGAGGCGTTAATATGTCACATCACAAAAATATTGCGATCATTAACAGAACATCACATTGTGCTAGAACCAGTTAAAACAAGATGGTATTTTGAACCAAAATGTTTACTTTCAACAAGACGGGGCTCCACCCCATTATTCCAATTAACCAACAATTTGAAAATAATTGGATTGGTAGGACTGGTCCAATAGAATGGCCTCCAAATTCCACAGACCTGACTGTTCCAGCTTTTTTTGTATGGGGATTTGTGAAAGATAGAGTCTACAACCCGATGCCTGCTACTATTGAGGAATAAAAAAATAACATACGGTAGGTAATGGAAAATATTCCTCTTGAAATGCTGACAGCAGCATTTGACAACTTGGTTCGATTCCACCAAAGTATAGACCAAGAAGGAAGATACATCGAACATTTGTTTTAGAGTGCCCTAAAACATATGTTTCTATTTGTTTTTTACAGTTCACTAATAGAGATCTAACTTTATATCTAAATCATTTCAGTATCCTAGTTAAAGTTATGTAACTTCGCTTTCTGTGCACCGATTTCAAACCTTAAAGTACCGTTATAAAGTAAAAATATGCGTCTTTCAATAAATTGCTAAATATACAGGGTGTCCCATTTAAAAAATTACATCTACTGTATTCTGAAAATAGGCCACTTTTCTAGCGGGTAAACCGGAAGTAGGCCATTTATATAAATGTGTCACAACAAAACTCACGGTAATTTTAAACCTAACTGTGGAAGCCGCATCTTATTATCCAGAACCGTTTCGAAGATATAAGCTCTTAAAAACAGTCAGAATATAATGAGACACCTTGTATTGTACTTGATTTGTTGATAATGTTAGTTGTTAAATTTTAATTCACTTCATACTTTTGATTAATTTTGTATTTATATTAGGGTTTCCTATTTAAATAAGGATCTATCTAATAATTACCAGCTCCTTTTCCTAACTGAAAATAGTTGATAACCTTCGAAATGCTGATGTTTTTCCGTTTATCTAGGCATAACTTTGCATTATTCGAATGGATATATTAATAAGATTAATATTAACTTTTCATAAATGATAATTGACCATAAACAACAAAGTACAGACCTGACGAGAACTGTCAGTGGGACATTGGAAAAAGACGTAAGACACATTGCCGATACGAAAGGTACGTCTGCATCCTATTTTGAATATTGTAATTTCTTCCGATTGATAGGTGGCGCTTGATGTCAGTGATTAAACGAAATGTGTTAAAAGGATATCAATAATCGATGACGCACACGAAAAAGGTGAACTCTAAGTAATTTTTTTTATCAAAATAGCATTTATTAATCAAAAGCACAGACCGACGCCGAGAACCAGCAACCAAGAATTAAAAATTCATTCCGGTAAAAATTCTGCGTTGACAACAAGTACCTACTGTCTTTGTATGTGACCGGGCGCATTGAAAAGTGGATTTAATTATTGGCGCTTATAGGCAGCAGGCAAGCCGCTTTCTTTGTGTGCGTTTACTAACGAAAGAACTCTTATTAACTGAATACATAAAATGGGATTGTGGTCTAAAAAAACTAATTATTATAATTGACTTTTATTCAATATCTCAACATAACACAAATTGTCTAAACTTAGTAATTTTTCAAAATGATCTTGTAATTTGGTCAATCATTGAAATACAAATTTAAATCACGGTTGGTAATTTTATAATTATTAAGTTGACAATAAAAATAACACAGCTCTACAAAAAGAAACTTTTTCTGTTGCCGTGGATATCATCGCGAATTTAAACGGTTTCAAGTGCCCAGATTACGAATATATTCATGAAAGTTCTCAATGTGCTACCAGAGTCGATAGGATTGTCACATAATAGCAGATTACTGCTGGTCTTTGAAAAGAGATTGTCCCCTGGAAAATTATAAAAGAAAAGCTCATAAAAGGCGTTTTATGAAAATATTAAATATATTTTCGACATTCTCTTCTTTTTTTTCTTCGATGTATCCTAATTTCTTAAAACATAACTGTCATTATACATATAGAGTGCTATTCAAAAGTCCCTTCCCCCCCTCGTATCTTTTGAACGGCTACACTCACATTAATAAAATATGGAGGAGGGTGAAAATAAAGTGTTGTTAACTTCTCTACAAATAATGACAGGTGACGTAATAGTAATAGATGACGTCACAGTGCCACTCTGGCCAATAATTTTGAATAGGACCTTATGGTGAGTGATATCTCGTTTGAAAGGCATTGACATTGGCTACATTGCCATATTAATTTTGTTTGGGCTTAGGCTAATTTTGACAAATAGGTTAAATAGATACTAAAATTATTACTTCACATTTGAATATTGAAGAATTTTCTATCCGCTTCTGGTTAGTTGTCAAAAAATTGACATTTTCAATTTAATAGTATTTGTTACTTTGCAAAGTTTTTCCAAATAGCTTGAATATTTAATTTCATTATTGTTTAACGAGACGTTTAAGAGTTCACATAGGCAAAAAGATACGTACTCAAGCCGACAAAGTAGCAGCTATCTTAATAATTGTTGAATCTAGAAAGAATCTCCATGAAGCGGAACGTTCATTTAATGAGAGATACCCAGATCGCCCTATCTCGAGAACTTATTTGAGGGAGCTTCTTCACTAGTTTGAAGCAACAGGTAGTGTTCAAGATGCCAAACAATCTGGTCCACCAACATTTGGTGATGATAAAAAAATTGATATAGTTGCTGAAATGGTAGTAAACCCTACTTCCTCTTCAACTAAAGGTGCGTCTATCTGTGAAGTAAGTAAAAGTACAGTACAGAGAGTGTTGGCTAAAAATAAATTCCATTCATACAAGTTAAAAATGGTGCACCACCTTTCTGATGACGTCCCCGACAGAAGACTCGAGTTCTGTGAATGTATGACAAATAAAATTAGTCAAAACCCACATTACACAAAAACTTTTTGCCTCAATGGAAATGTGAATACACAGAATGTAAGGTATTGGAGTGACACAAATCCTCACACCAACAACAACATACTCAATTTTCAGAAAAAGTCAATGTTTGGGCAGGTATTTTGGGAAACCACATAGTTGGTCCTGTTTTCCTAATTTCAAATTTAAGCGGTGAAGTGTATCTGGAGTTGTAGCATCAAAAATGCAATTGAACTGTTAATCCTTGAAATTCTGGAAGATAATTTAGATGAATTCGGCCATCTGGAAATAATATTTCAACAAGATGGTGCTCCTGCACATTATTATGGTGCAGTAAGACGTTACCTGGATGAATAATATCGAGGTAGATGGATCGGCCGGCGAGGTCCTATAGAATGGCCGCATCGGTCACCTGATCTGACACCATTGGATTCTTTTCTATGGGGGTACTTGAAATCCAAGGTTTATACTACGGCACAAGATAGCATTGGCGTTTTGAAAGAAAGAATTATTGAAGAATGCAATGCATATTTCAGCTGTCACATTCGAACGAGTACGACAAGAGTTTACTAATAGGATGTATTACTGTCAGGAAGTAGACGGAGCACAATTCGAACACTGGATATGAGAATCCATCGTTGATATTTGATTAATTAAATTTAAAAAAATAATTTCAATTATTTTGGTATTTATTTAATTTATCCGTCAAAATTAGTTTGAACCCAAACAAAATTAATATGGCTATGTAGCCAATGTAAATGCCTTTCAAACGAGATATCACTTGCCATAAGGTCCTATTTAAAATTATTGGCCAGAGTGGCACTGTGACGTCATCTATTACTATTACGTCACCTGTTACCATTCGTAGAGAAGTTTACAACACTTTATTTTCACCCTCTAAATTTTATTAATGTAAGTGTAGCCGTTCAAAAGATACGAGGGGGGAGGGGACTTTTGAATAGCACTGTATATGTTATTTTGTTTCTCGTTTTTTTGATTCTAGTAATGTTGAATGAAAATGGAGATTAAAAAAAATCAGAGAAAATTTCACAAAATTATTGATTCATGAATTGTGGGCATAAATAGACCCAAAATAATTTTCATATCTAGGGCAACAAAACCACTGTGGACCAGTGAATTAAAAATCACACAATCATCATCTCAACGTGAAAATAGCAAATTTCGTTATTATTGAAATGTTCATTCTCAAATACAATTTGTTCTAAGTTGTATCCTTTAATTAATTGTTGTCTTTAAAACGCAACAAATTAATTAAGGGCAGTCTTGGTATGTATTTCGAGAAAATTTTAAACCAATTACAAGAATGAATAATTGTTAACTCTTCTGAAAAACTATTTCACGCGACACAGCTGAAAATCATTTATTTTTACAGATGTTAGCAAAAAATAAGCAACGAAACGGGGCCGACAGGAAAATAATTTTCTCTTCGTAATGATATTATATAATCGTACCTTCATTGGCGTACCACGAGTTAATAAAGCAAGTAAGTGAAAATGAAGTTATCGAATATTATAGTGCTGGAGAAAATGGTATTATCTATAATCAAATACTATAATTTGATATAAATTAACTAATAAGCGACTGGAGACCAGAGAAAATTCCAATTATGGTCTAAATGTGTACTTAAAATATTGACAATCCATATAATTTATGTTTATATGGATTATTTCACTCAATGCAAAATACGCGCCTTCGATTGGTTTAAATATGAGGATTGATATCTGAAAACACCATGTTTTCGATTTTTTATTTCGGCACCTGATTGGATACATGCAATTTTCCTATCTGTGTATTTCGCGTTGTCATTAGTTGCTTTATTATTAAAAATCTAGTGACTGACAGAAAATGTCAAATTATTAAAGAAATGTCAGAATCATTGTATCAAGAAATAATCTTGACAAATACAACTCGTGTAATTAATGATTATCGAAATACAAATTTCTCCTCTTTTTCGAAACAAATTGTTGTTTTAGGAAACCACACTCGCGCTTACGCGCTCGTGCTGTTTCCAAACAACAATTTGTTTCGAAAAAGAGGAGAAATTTGTATTTCGATAATCATTAACACACTTGTTGTATTATTATCGAAAATCATGGATTGTTCTATGATCTGGAACTCATTCACACAATGCCCTTTTTCTGCGTTATGATTTCCTCGATTTCGTAACAATATTTTGTCACTATTATTATGAAACATTAAAATACAGGCTTCTACTGCATCAAGAACTGGCGCCTCAAACTAATGCCTCGCTATTTTCTAGGCATTAATACTGATGTGTTTTCTTGTGGTTGGCAGATGTAGCATCTCACTCCACCTGAGTTACGATTTCAGTTGAATTTTCACTGGGAATTGCACAATTCTTGGACAAAATATTGTTAATATTGCTTCAACTATCAAATTATTACATTATTGTGTATACATGTATATTGGGGTGATTTTACTGAGACCTAAAAGATCTATTGTACAGGCTAGGATATCTGCAGGCTTTAACTCATGGAAATGTCCCTCTTCTATCCAGTAATATCCTAGAAGCTGTGTCCCAAGATTCTGAATTGCTGTGCAGTTCGCAGGTATGTGAATAGTAGTTTCTTCTTCCATGTCACAGAATCTACAATCTCCTTCCTCCACTATTCCGAGCTTTTTCAGGTGTCCATTCAGGCGACAATTTCCCATTAGCATCCCTGTTAAAACTCTTAGTGCAGTTTTACTTTGACTTATGCATTCGTTTGATCTTGTAGTCACCCAGAAGAATATTTCATTGTCTTGGCCCTATACTATATAGACATTTCCGCTTGAAAGATACTTGGGGTTTTTACGAAGCTTTCAGAGTGCCCCGTTTCTAGTACGTACCCTCCTATCCCAGTCTTTTTCTTTTGAGCCGTCTATGTACCGTTGAATGGAATCATTTCCAAGTCAGGTAATGTTATTTGAATCCCATTCCTTCTTGTTGTGCACATTTAGCTCAGAATTTTTGGGTTGCTGCCCCCAATTTCTCCCTGTCCAATTCCTGTACACCAGTAGAGCCATTTATGCTTCGAATGAAATCTCCTATTCGTGTTATTTCCATAGGACTTTACGGTCTAGAGTCATACCTAGAGACTCGACTTCTTGTCTCCATTCAACCTCATTCCCATCAAGTTTAATGCTTTTGAGGTTGAGTTCTCACTCCTTAGTGATACCACGTATCTACAGACAGAAATGGTCAACGGTGCTCGAAATCAGTAAAAACCTGTCAATAGAGTACACGCATATTTCATATTCTGCTTGGATATTAAAGTATGATAGTAAATATGATATCAAATATTACTAATAATAGGAAATATACCAGTTTCCATTGGAAATTTCTCCCAAATTTTGAAATTAAATTCAAATTTCAATGCATTTTCCGACCACAACCCGAGGATTTCCGAACGCTACCGATAATACGTGTGATGTCATACATCTTGTGTTTACTTATGTCAATATGGCCGGTATTGCATTAGGTTCTGTGTAGTTGTGTGTTTATATTGTATTTTAATCAACCCTTAATTGCTTCATCGACATAAAAATATCATTTATATGTTTGTTTGAGACCATTACCTGTTTGTGTGTGCTTTTTTTTATTTCTGAAAGTCAACTCAAAGTGGAAAGTGGACATAAATATTCGATATTTCCGAGGATATTTTAAAACTTTTGGAAGAATATATTTCATTTACTAGTTCAGTGTTCAGTGACGATTCTTTCATATTTTGTGAGTGAAGTATGGCTAGCGAAGGTTTTGTAAAAGCACAAACTGATAACTTGCCCAAAGTAGACTCATTTATGCTGCTTGAATTTATGAAGTCAAACAGCTGCTTTAATACAGAGGAAATAAGAGGAGTTCACGCATTATCGTAAGTACGATTTAAACTATGTATTATTTATATAATATATACCAACCATATTTCGATGTTTGGTCGTAAGAAAATGATGTTTTTATGGTTGATTCCTAGACATATAGGTACATAACCTCAGACTATTTAAGAATAAAAATGACCAGCATAGAAGTAGGTACTTACGTTAAAATGGTCTTCACAAACAAAAGTAATGCCCTTTTCTTAAATGTATTTATGCTTGCGCCACCAGGTAAAGTAGCAAATATTCAGTCTGGAGTTTTAATAGACGTTGATTTACACACTGGAAAAATGCAATACTTGGAATACAAAGTTTTTTTCTCGGCCTTATCCATTTTTAAAGCTTTCAGAAACAAATGAGCTCACACGAACTCAGAGCGTGATACACGAATAAGAACGTAAACAAATGACGTCACACCATGGGGCAGCCATCTTTATGACGTAAGCGCGTTTTGGAGGACTTTCAAATTTTATGATTTTTAAAGTCGTTTTAAAAGTAAAGTTTATATTTTTTGAAAAAATAGGCATGCAAGGTGTTAGGAGACCTGATAAAGCGTCAATTCCCACCAATAGCAAAATTTATGCTTGTACCCCATTCCACCTAAAAAGCACACAAGATGACTGAATAATGCACAGCTATTAAGATGGTTTTGGTGGTACAAGTATGAAAATACTGTTGATGGTAATGGAAAAACCGATCAGATTGGAAATCGCGGAAAGACTGGACATTTTTGGAGGAAATTTTTGAGAATTATTCACAAACAAAGGAATATAATATGGTAGGATAAGATCAGTATAAAAAAATCTGTGAAAACACAATTATAAAAAACAATATGAAATCACAAACCTTCACTGCAAATAAACAAAAATCTGTGGAACACAGTAGTGACAGAAAATAGCATATTAATAAACAAAAATAGTGATAAGAGACAGAGGAAGCAGAAAAATATCAACATTGATTAAAAGGAGACAATTTCAAGGAATGAGTGGAAAAAGGCCAGTAAAGAGGGTTTGGAGAGCAGCAAACAAATAAGGCAGACCAAAAAAGACGCGAGACAAAGTGATAGGATAGATGAGGGGGACATAAATTGGTGGAAAGCAGCGGAATCTGCAACAATGTAAAAAATTCGAACATAAACCTTCAGATGGTTAATTATTTATAATATTGCTTTAAATTTTTGTTCGGGATATTTCACTCCAACGATCTCTGATGAATAAATTACAGCAAGATAATTATACATGTGAGTAGTTAAAACAATGAAAAGAATTTCTTAGTAGTTTATAAACAATGCATGATAATTTCCCAAGGTCTAATACCTTCGCAAAAAAAATATTTATTTATCGAACAAAATATTACAAAAGTAAATTTATAATTGATTGTTCCAAGTGAGAAACAATCAATCAACTAGAACATGGCTTGTGGAATATATTTTTTTTCTTTAAAAGCGCGATCAAGAGCTCTCGAGATAGTTGGTTATGTAGACAGGTAACATTTGTAGGTAACTTTTTACACATTGCAAACGTCTATTAGTCATCAGTACATTGCGGGAGATTCGTTATTTATCAAGATTAATACATGAGAAATAGACTTACAATTTTTTATTATTTGCCCTTCCATAAATCTGCTGTCTATGGTAATTCAGGTGCGTTTACATTTGACATTTGTGTCTAGACAGAAGTGTCAAATGTCCGACATAATTTTATCAAGTAAGTAGACACCGTTTCACCTAAGAAGAACCCTCTTGACGTTGCAGTCGTATGCGTAGACTTGTTGCCAAAACCAGCGCCATATTGTAAAATTGACATTCGACTCCAAATCAGTAGCGTAACGTCTTCCCATTGTGTAAGTTAAAACAAAATTGGGATATTGAAAATGTATTTATCGTATATAAATTTTAAATAAAACGTATTTGGGAGTTCTTTGAAGTTTTTCGAGATATTTTCACATACAATAGACACTGATGTATGAAAATACTTGGTATCACTAAAATATGCATACTTCCAATTAACGATTGGCGATTGTCATTTGTAACACCAATGGTATGAGCACAGTATGTTATCTCGTGACGTTACACTGCCGAGCTGTTGTACAAATGTACAAAACGTGTAGGAATATGTAGGTAATATATATTTTTTGCACGTTAAAAATATTTGAAACAGAAATATTTATGGGTGGGCAAAATTAAAACACACATTATATTATAAATATTTTATATTTCATATTTCTACCATTATATTTTATTTATTATACAAGACTCCTTAACAAAGATGTCACTGGGATTCGTATGGTTAATGCGAGTATATTAATAACCATTACATGAAACTTGCATACACTATTTTTTCTACGAAAAAGAAATTTGATTTTAAAAAAATATTTAAAAAAATGCACAAACCGGGTCTCGAACCACCCTACGGGACCACATAAAACGTATATGGGTATGTTACTGTTATACAAGATTAGTAATAAATTATTGTAAACAAAAATTAAAATGTTTAAATATGTATTTACCTTGGTCATTAAGTACTTTTGGTCTGGTGCTCGACATTTCTTTTGGTCTTTTCTTAACATTCTACAGAAAATATTGGGTCTGCCTACTTGGTTATTCAAAAATCTAGATTCCTATTGGTCAATTTTAAGTTTTATAATGAATACCAGTGTTATAATGAGTATCATTTTAAAACTGAAAATTGGCATTTAATTAATAACTTATAGTATTGGAGTAGAAAAAGCTTATATTTAGAATCATTTTTTGAAATTTGTAAATTTTGACATATTCTTGTCCAGTTTTTTCAGGCAGTTTTGAAAACTGATTTTCCCATTAATTTCCCTCAATCGTATATACATAACAAAAATAGCCTTACCTTATAAAACAGTATTAAATAACACTAATAAAAGTAAATTAGTGGGTAATAAAATTCCAAATAAACGAATCAACTCAAGTAAAATTGAAATTAAAGCTAACAACACCCTGTATTGCATGAAAAGACAATGAATCGAAAGATTGGTGAGAGGTGGGTGTAAATTTCTGGTTCCCGCGTGACGTAACTGCGCGGCTCGAACGCAATTTGGAGTAGAAATTAGCATACCGTGAGTAAGTGTATCGTGCTCTCAATCTAGTAATTTCTAGTGGTGTGAATGATGTTTCTCAAAATGCTCCTCCTAGTTTAGGACAGGCTTCCAGAATGCCAAGATCTCAATGTACAAAATAATCCGAGAGTGATCTCACAGATGTGTAAAGTGTACGTCACTGGACGCCACAATTATCGTTAAGTAAATTTTATCGCCTTTTAATTGTTTGATGTAAAAAAATAGTTCACACACGTTGTTTGAAATTTTCGTTTATTGGGTATAAAGCATTTTAAATACCCTTGTGAAGACTGTCCGTCTACTGTATGACTACTTACATCGTAAAAATTGCGTATAAAAAAATTGCCTTGTCGTAAAACGTTTCTACAAAGAAAGAGACAGTTCTACGTAAAAGCTGCATGTTCTGTGGTTATATTGCGTCCAGATGAACGGAGGAGGTTAAGAAGTTATTGTTTAATGCAGCGAAACAATAAAATTATCGGTAAAAAAGGGTACTTTCATGATTTTGGAGTAGTCATTACACGCCTATTAGCTGTTAATGAGTGACCTACATTTTAACAACACACTGCACAGTATAAAGTATAACACTTTGCCCCCTTTCGAAACAATTAAATAATTAAACTTTGTTCTAAGTAGGTTAGTGAATTAAACAGAGAAGTTGTTCAATATGATAAAAAATTGGAATCTTTCGTTAAGTATGCTGAGGAAGAGCAAAGTTAAATACGTCTAAATTGACTTGTTTTTCATCTTCAAGTGTGTGTGGAACCCAGACAACTTGACTCAGTTTTGGAGTTTCTGATTTCTTGACAAAAATGTCAAAGGGGGACTTCGGTTCAAGTTGCCAACCCAAAAAGCAAATATCGCCCTATCTCGAGAGCTTATTTGAGGAAGCTTCTTCACAAGTTTGAAGCAACAGGTAGTGTTCAAGATGCCAAACGATCTGGTCGACCAACATTTAGTGATGATAAAAAAATTGATATAGTTGCTGAAATGGTAGTAAACCCTACTTCCTCTTCAACTAAAGTTGCGTCCATCTGTGAAGTAAGTAGAAGTACAGTACAGAGAGTTTTGAATTTCATCCATACAAGTTAAAAATGGTGCATCACCTTTCGGATGACGTCCCCGACAGAAGACTCGAATTCTGTGAATGTATGACAAATAAAATTAGTCAAAACCCACATTACACAAAAACAATTTGTTTTAGTGACGAAAGTACTTTTTGCCTCAATGGAAATGTGAATACACAAAATGTAAGATATTGGAGTGACACAAATCCTTACAACTTTCGTAAACAACATACCCAATTTCCAGAAAAAGTCAATGTTTGGGCAGGTATTTTGGGAAACCACATAGTTGGTCTCTGAAGTTGGTTTTCCTGAATTCAAATTTAAGCGGTGAAGTATATCTGGAGATGTTACAAAATGCAATTGAGACGTTAATACTTGAAATTCTGGAAGATAATCCAGATGAATTCGGCCATCTGGAAATAACATTTCAACAAGATAGTGCTCCTGCACATTATTATGGTGCAGTAAGATTATGGATGAAGAATATCGAGGTAGATGGATCGGACGGCGAGGTCCTATAGAATGGCCACGTCGGTCACCAGATCTGACACCATTAGATTTTTTTCAATGGGGGTACTTGAAATCCAAGGTTTATACTACGGCACCAGATAGCATTGGCGTTTGAAAAGAAAGAATTATTGAAGAGTGCAATGCAATTTCAGCTGACACATTTGAACGAGTACGACAAGAGTTTACTAATAGGATGTATTACTGTCAGCAAGTAGTCGGAGCTCGAATACTTGCTATAAGAATCCATTGTTGATATTTGATTGATTAAATTTTAAAAAATAATTCCAATAATTTTGCTATTTATTTAATTCATCTGTCAAAATTAGTTTGAACCCAAACAAAATTAATATGGCTATGTAGCCAATGTCAATGCCTTTCAAACGAAATATCACTTGCCATAAGGTTCTATTTAAAATTATTGGCCAGAGTGGCACTGTGACGTCATCTATTACTATTACGTCACCTGTAACCATTCGTAGAGAAGTTTACAACACTTTATTTCGACTCTCCAAATTTTATTAATGTAAGTGTAGCCGTTCAAAATATACGAGGGGGGGAGGGGACTTTTTGAATAGCACTGTATAGTTACACAGCTCGAGTATAATCCATAATAAAACAATGAACAAGCTGTTCATACAGTTGCAAGACTTGATTCACTCTATTCTTGACGTTTCTAAGTGAAATCAAATAAGCATCGAGCGGATTATTAAATAAATTCAGCAGAACATGATACGACGAAGCTTTGCAATGAGAATATAAAATAACTGATTTTTCACCGGGCATTAAATTTTTGACAATGCGGAATATATCCGATAATCCCGATCAACACAACAAAATGATTTTTGTCATATGATACTTGGTGCAAAGGGACATGTAAGCAAAAACTTAAACAGTGAAAATAATCGAAGGGTAACTTACACCCATGTTTATTCAGCTCTTTGTATAACGTTGAAGGTTGCAAACATATATTCTCGCTCAAGCCCTTTAACGGTTTTTCAGATTACGCGACTTAAGTTTCTCTCTCAAAAAACTCTATTTTTAAAAACAACTTTTATTGTTCTAAATTCAACACTAATCAAATTACTAGTAAATTAGAATATAAGTTCAATGTTATGGCAATGGATATAAAAATCAGACTGAATTAATTTGAATAAAAACATATAAGCAAATATTGTAAATAGCAAAATAAGCAAAATAAGCATTTCTCCTTTTACTCATATCCGAGTGTTGGGTTCAATTATTATAACAGGCAGTTATAAGGGTTAATGACTATAACTCCTCCCTTCTAAGATTCTGGCATGTTTTATGGAGGAAAAATGTCCTAGGACTTGCCTCCTTGTCGCTCTTCTAATTTTACTTCTTCTCTCGGTTTATCTTCTTTGATGGGTGGATTGCTTCTCTTGATTTTTCTTTTTACGATATGTCTAACTACTATCCAAAGAACACTAACTACTATTAAAGACAAATTACTATATTACTATAATTAATAGAAGTCTTTTGTATAAATGTTTTAACTTTATAGGCTGGATGTCACTTTGTTTATTAAGAAGTTTGTGAATTTTATCTAAGGGAGATTTATCTATGGAAATTACTGGAACGCTCTCTTCTTTTTGTAGGTAATTCTCAATTCGGGAAGTAGTAATGGCTGGCCTCTTGAAATCAATTGTTGATTGATATACTGTTGTTTTTCTACCAGAAATTTACTGACCAAGATAAGCAACTCCATTTTTCAAGAATTCACATTTGTCGATTTGAATTTTGAATTTTTTTTGTCTTTCAAATACTCTGTCTAAATTTGTATAGTACATCCGCTATATTGGGTATTGGATAGCGGTCGTCTATAGTTTTTTCATTTAATTTTCGGTAGTCTACTACAATCCTCCATTCCTTTTTGCCAGAACAATCGGCTTTTTTTGGCACTACCCAAATGTTAGATAACCAGGGCGAGTTGCTAGGTCGAATAATGTTCTGATCTAACATGGATTTTATTTGTTTCTGCACTTCTTTATGGATGAAAGGATATCTGTATGATATATTATATACCGGTAGTTCATCTTTAGTTTTTATTGAATGTTTAATACAGTTAGTAAAAGTAAGTGGGTCCTTTTCTCTGTGAAATATTCCTGAATATTTTCGAGTTTTATAATTTGATCTTTTTCTTCAGAGTTCAAATGATCTGTTCTTAAGAGTTCGGCAATGTCAGATTGGTCATGTGTTTCATCTGATTTGATGTCAATGTGAATTAAGTCAAAGCAATTATATTCAAAGGGTGTAGTTTGTAATGGATTGGATGAAGAAAAAATATTTTCGTCATTTGTATTGTTACGAATTTCTACCAAAGATGTGCCATTATTTGCGTGTGATAAAGTTGATGGAATTTCACAGTTTTTTATTATTTGTTTGGAAATAAGAATGTCTCCTTGGGAAACAGGTACTTTTGCCAAAATACAAGTGAAAGGATCAACTCTCCTCTTAAAAATGGTGGGATTACTTTCAAGATAATGAATGGGTAAAATAGTTTCAGGAGTAATCAATTGAGAGTTTACAAAATCTAAGTGTGCTTTTAATAATTTCATATTATCAAGACCTATAAGACCACCAAAAATCTCGTGAAAATTGAAATGATGGAACTTGAAATTATCATTTTTATTAAATTCAGAAAGTATTGGAATAATTGCACAATTGTGATGATATGATGTCTGAAATGCTGATGAAACTGTAAAAGGTTCTCTGAAAATTTCATCTTTAAAAATGTTTTCGGCAAGTTCAGGTTTCAGAAAAGATTTAGTTGCACCGGTATCTATTAGTAGTTTAATAGGGGGATTGGAGATTTGAATGTAGGGTAATTCTTTCTTTTCTGTGGAAATATTAAGTTCTATTAGATCATTTCGTATGCAATTTGAGTTTCCTGAAAATTTTCAGAATCATCATCATTGGCATATTCAAAGTTGTCATCGTAATTTGTTCCGTCAAAATTTGAAGTATTATTTTCTATTTCTACTTGTTCAGAAGAAACTTCTGCGTTAAATACTTAACTCTTCAGAATGGAAATTAGGTTTCTGGTTGGAATTATTATTATTTCTTCCGGAATTGAGGTGTGGTTTTTCTTGCTGAAACAGACATAGGAACGGGTTTGGCTGAACGTTATTTGGATTTGGTTTCCAAAAATTTATAGGTTTGCCAAAAACTTGTGAATTTGTTGGGTATCTAGGATTTGGTGGATTTGGGTTAAGTTGCATTTGTATTGGTCCTCTGAGAAATTGAGGTGAATAATTATTCATTTGAAAATACGACAAATTTGAAACTCTCATGTTTTAGGCAACCATGCAATACACCTATCTCATCGGTGAGATTCTCACTACTCCCGTTAGTCTCTTCTTTTTCCGTGAATCACAGCAACAAATGGAGGTAAATTATCCCTTGAAATACTGCTCGCCAAAGTTATCCTGAAAATGGAATTTACAATAACTATTTTCTTGGAAATTCCTAGAATATTTCAAAAAAATTAATTTATGAATTATTTTGGAACTTTTCTACTTTCCCTGTATACTAAAAATATCAAAAACGATAGAAAAAGTCTGTCTAAAATAAGTTATCTTTATATTCTTAAATGCGGCGGCCCGTGTATATTCAATTCACATCGATGACAAATACTTGTTTATCTCGAGCGGCGTGATTAATCAATGAATTTAAAATCTTGTTTTCAGTAACGAATTAATTTTCGAATCGACGGTCGTGTCGTGTATATTTGTTATTTACGGAACTACTATGTGTATTTTCTAACTTTCGGGAGTGCGTACCTATGTAACCTATGTTCGAAAATATTTTCGGTAGTGAAACTAAGTGAGTCTTCGAATTTTCGGAAGTGTAGTGTGGGGTAGTTCGAAATTTTCGTCGTGATTACCAAGGATTATAATTCTATATATACAGTTGGCAGAAGCAAACGTGAGCCCTGGTGGGCGAGTTCATGTCGCTGTAATTGTATTTTTGAAGTAACAATTCGATATTTTGAATCGATAACCAAATATCGATACCATAAATGTCAACTGTTAAGAGATATGTAAAAAAAAGTCAAACTTGCTAAAAATGTAACACTAAACTCTAAAAAAATTTATATTGGACCAAAACTAGAACTACCGTTTGCCCTAAATGTCTATGTTCTCAAATTACATGACTGTATTAATGTCATGAAAAAGAAGGGTCAAGTTTTTATGGAAAGCAACAAAATATGAACTGGTTATAGTTCAGTGTTGCCGATGCAAAAATGAAAATTACCCGAACTTACTATTCAAATTATCAGAATTTGTCAAAATTACCAAAAGGACACATTGGTTATCTAAATAGAGTCTTCGACCCCAGTCAAAATGGAAAATCCCCAAAAACAATAGTCATTTTATATATCCCTTCTACAAAATATTCGAAAAACTATTGGATCCAAATTAGTGAAATTGTCTAAAAATCGGATAATCATCCTTGCATTCACAACACTGATACAGAATGAATAAAATGATGTATGTTGATGAAATCACTCGGTCATATTATTTCGGTTATATTTAACAATTACTAATGGAAAATCGTTAACATTGGCTCTTGATTGGCTGCTTGCGATGATCTTATTTTAGTTCGCATATTTTCCGGGGCTCATGTTTGATTCTGACAACTGTATGTAAGGTGAGTCTTTATATTATTATCTGGTAGTTACTATATAGTACTAAATAAATACTCTATTTCTTGATTTTTCATATATTCGAAAGACATAGTTAAAATATCTATATTTTACCAATATTATCGTTCCTTCATTAGTAATAAATGAATAAAGAGTATTTAAAAGGGTGTTTATAATATTTTGAATATTTCAGGAATAATTTTTGTACAAAAAGTTTAACCGATTCATAATTTATCAACAAATTAAATAGGTACCTACTTATTTGTTTAAAATTGTTCTGTATTTATTTTTCAAAGACAGGATAACTATGTTGTTTCCTATATTTT